>JAPYYR010000956.1:0-39555 GCA_030523065.1 Aphidius colemani | reverse complement strand
TTCTTCTTTCCAGTTTCTTTTTTTATATAAAATATTTTACTTCTCTTTTAGGACACACACACACAAACTGTATGAGTGCACAGAGTACTGACTACGATGAATGGAATGCGTTAGGTTATTTTTTTTTATTCTCTCTTGATTTAATATTTTATAACGGTATCAAGCGGATGTAGTTGTATATGAAAATTTTCAATTAAAAAAAAAATATATATTATTGTTTTTAATAATTTCCAAAATTTTATAATTTATACGTCAATTAATCGGTATTAATCCTGTTGCAAAAAAAAAAAAATCACGTATCTTAAAATTGTCCAAAAATTGTGCTCAATTTTAATATTAAATTCTCGAAAATTAATTTGATAAAGTATATCAATAAAAAAAAATAAATACATTCAGTCTTTTTTCCATTACTCAAATTGAATTAATAATTTTAATCAAAAATTAATAACTTGATTGCATTTTATTGCTAGTTTGAATGTTCGTTGTTTTTTTTTTTTTTCTTTTCGCTTATGATTTATAATAATTATGTGAAGGGTAACAATGAGTGATTATTAATTCACTTGATATTATAATCAGTATAAGTGTGTGTGTGTGTATATATACATATACTGATGAGAATCGAAACATAAAAGACGTGTTTAGTTTCATGATTAAAATGAGTTTTTGTTGCGACCTAGAAATAGCATATGCGATTCTGTTGCAAGGGGCAAGGAAAATGGGAAAATAAACGGTGGAGGTGATATAGACGATGCCAACGACAGTAACACCAACAACACCAATACCAATACTAACTACGTCAATTACATGGGCGTATGTACACTTGTATTTTTATATGCATTAAAATATTTGACGTAGATGTATCAAAGTATTTGTATATGGTACGTGATGGTTGGTCAAGGCGTGAGGTTCACGGAAGCGCGCTAAAATCGGTGCTCCCGTTACAAATGCGCATAGTTATCTGGCTAAAAGTATGTGTGAATAGTATGTACTTGAAGCTATTTACTGTACGTGAATATGTCACACTGTTACGACTCACTGCTGACCATATTTTATTATCATCACGTGTCACGAATTTTGACAATCATGTGTAACACACGACAAGTCAATTCACATGATGATGACAATAACCTCGGTGACAACTATTTTGCTTTTTTTTTTTTTATCTTGTTAATTCGAATGATTTTTACAAATTTCGTGTCATTTATTCAATATGTAAATTCTAAAATAATTAATGAATAATGAAACTTCTGAAAGTGATTTATTTAGTTCGTTTTTTTTCATAGTAAATTATCGGAGAGTTTAATTTATAAAATATAAAAAGAAAGTATATAGTCGAATCGATCAACACAAATTTCATTGAAACATTATATATATATATACAAAAGTTTTGTGTATGTAATTTTATTTTAAAAAGTAATTCGTAATTATGTCAATTTACTTACAAAATATGACGATTCATTAATAAAATATAAATTTATAAATTTTTAATTTAGAAAAGTTAAAAGTTTTACAGTACGATATTGATTGAATGAAAGAAAGAAAAAAGTAAACTTAATAAATGTAATAAATGAAAAGAAACAAAGTTTAACATGAATAAAAATATTATTGTGTCGAATGAAGCCTCAAACAAGACAAAACAAGACTTAAAGTCACAGTCTTGTTCAGCCAAGTGTAAAAAAGAGGTAAAACGTTGTAACATGACCGCTTTCACGTTTTCGCTTGAACGTTGAAATTTTTATAGGCACTATAATTCCCAACTCTATTTCCTCATTTATTTTTTTAAATTTTTATGATGAAAAACAAAATAACAAGTTTTTTTTTAATGATTAAATTTGTATTTGTGCAATAATGTTAAAGAATCAACAAAATGCAAAAATTTTCAATTTTCAATTATAGAAAAGTTTTATTTCATCCCTTGTTCGTGTAAAGCCGCTAAAAGCCGAATATCCTCTGGCACCTTGACACAATGATGTGGTCGAGCACTGAATCTGGGATTGTGCCAGGTTCAACTTATCCCCGTGTGTATATTACTGCCTGTTGTACCTCGTCCATATGCCATCATCGTGTCCTCCATATTCGGTTGAAATATACCGTTAATCCACCCTCGTTTATTCATTAACCCCATCCAACTCTAATCGCAAAAGCATTGCCCTTATTTCTTTAAATAAATAAATCAACAAATACTTTTTTACTAGTTCCACATTCCCAATAGATTTGACATATATTTTTGACACCAAACACAAAATTTATCATTCTGTGCTCCTAAGTGTGTGTCTGTTTTTTTCTTTGCAAGAAAAATTAATAAAATTTTGAGAGCTTTTATCGAATTATAGATAGTATATTATTGTTTTATTTATCAGAATAAATTTTGACACGCTTGCGATAATTGGCTAGTTGATATGATCACGACAACACGAATGATAATATTGAAAACAATGATAAAAATAAAGTATAAAAAACACACAGTATTCAACAAGTAACATCGTCAACGTTGGCGTCTCAAAACCCTACTTTTAGCACAGCCATTCTCTAGATACATAATATACAATAAAAGTTTGTATCTTGTTTTCTAGCGGTTTTTGACGTCACAACATCACAATGACGCACAAAAAAAAATCTTTTTTTCATTTTGTTATCATTTAAAGTAAATTAAATACGTCACACATCAACGAGACAATCTTAAACACATTTTAAAATTCTCAATGTTTGCAAAAATAAAAAACACACAGACACACACGTCCAAAAAGTCATTTGCAAATATATTTAATTTCCATTGAATAAAACATGATGTAATAGATCAACATACTATATTTGGATATTTTATCATAAAGCCATTGTCTTTTTTAAAATTCATTTAGATAAAATAAAATTAATTTAAAATTTTGTTTATCTAGATATTATATTTGTTAACTTACTTGATTCAGTCATCTGTCACATTTGATTATGTAAAATAATAATAAATGCAAATAAATATAAAAACTTTATATCGACCTTAACAAGACTGTGTGTGCAGTCGAGGAAAAGACCTTGCTTGTAAATCCTTGAAAAAAAAATAAATAAATAAAATAAAATAAAAAGTCTGTATAAGAAAAAATTTTTAAAAAAAGAAAAGAAAAACCGATATACTGCATTATGTTTATTTTATTTTTATTTCGAGTTAAAATATGCCTCTGGCATGTTTCTTGCAGCACTCGGTTGTGTCTCTATTGATTTCCGGAGGGTGGTTCACAACGAAGGGTGGATTACCTATCCTCTTTTAAAGCCTACCGATTTTCCAACCCACAGCTTCGATCCTCTCTTATATATTTTTAGCCCCCACAATGTTACAAATGTTATAATCATAATATATATATATATATATATTTTAAAGAAAGTGTATAAAAATACAGTGGGGTTTTAGACAAGTTTCTCCTTCAAGGTAAAAATGTGCAACACACCTGCTGCATATATCACCAGGGGACTAAAATAATTTCATTATATTCATTCGTTATTTTCAGTATATATTATATATATTTTTATTGAATATTGATATCAATAAAAATTCTTTATAAATCATTACAAATCAAGTACCAATTAAAAATTGATTTACTCGCGAATTATCGGTATTTTATTTTTTCCTGGATATTAGTTACAAATAAATGAAATAAATTTTATTATTCTCATTATTTTTTAATTTAATTGATTTGTTTTTTTTTTTTATTTAATCTTATCTTTCTATTAAACGAGATTGTTTTACGCTTTCGAATGTATATTTTTTTGTGTTAGGAGTAATTAGCAATTAGTTAATGATAATTGTGCATTGTTAGATATATAAATAGTAATTAATTAAACTGTATCATCTTTTTATAATGATATATATATAAATTGATGACATCATATATATTGGAAGTTGCTTTTGCACAAACAAATGCAATTCTTGGATCTTCAAGCATGACGCCACCAACGCCCAAGCTTTCTACTCAAATAAAATAATAATAAAAAATAAATTAAATTAAAAAAAAACCAGTCTCTTCTGTCCTCGGTATCTGTGTATAGACAACATCGTCTTCGTCTTCATCTTAGTCTTCGTGCAACAAGCTAAATATATATACTTTTTTTTTTTTTAGTCTCGCAAAATATATATAATCCTTTCAAAAAAATTTTGAACAATAAAAAATGCAAAATCTTTAATTTCCTATGGTTTATATTACAATTACTGCGCAATAATATTATTTTGCAATAATAAATATTATCTCATTGCGGTGTATCTTCATATTTATATTCAGTCATATTTTAATCACTTAATGAAATTTTTATTATTACATAATGCATATTAAATTTAAAATAATAATAAAAAACAAATTGAGTTTATGAATTGTTAACCCGATTAATTTTAATATTATTTAAAATTTTATATTGTATTCAAAGTACTCATAAACGTGTGATTTGCATTGACACAAAAAAAAATGGCAAATGAATATAACCAAAGGTGAAAAAAAAATAAATTATATATTGATGATCATAGGGTTGCGAGGGGATAAAATAACGGTGGAATAAAAAAAGGGAATGGATAAATTTATATAGAAAAAAATCAAAAAATAATAATAAATTGAGTCAGTGAATAGTGTGAGAGAAATAAAAAAGAAAGAAAAAGTGAAAAAGAATCGATCGAGTCTGGCGACGGACGTAAAAAACTATATATATATATTAAAAACTTTTTTTGATATTCCAGACAACATTAAAATTCGCGACCCTAAGCAGAAAAAGATTCAACTTGAATTTTTTCGAAAATGAATGAAAAAAAAAACCAAATAAATTACGAAACAAAAATATAATGAAAATATAAAAAAACACTTGTTATGGACTTTTGGGTTAAATCAAGTATTGTGTGTCATTTGATATAATAATTTTTATTTATTCACATGTAGATATGTGCGACTCGACTGATAAAAAAAAATCTACGTAGTAAATATATTTATAAAATATCAGCTTAAACAATGAAACAAATAAAACTAATCTGTCGAAATGAATTGTTTCAAAAATACTTATAACAGAAGAAATTTAATATACAACGATTTAGTGTGAATTTCAAAATTATATTACGATTCAATCGGATTCCCACGATACGATAGTTAATATTTAAATATTTATAATAATTTTAACAATAGTTTCAGCAAAGACATATATTAGGTATTTTTATTTTTCGTATCTTTAAAAAATTACTAAAAGAGATGTCGACAGTGTGGAGCTTTGAGTTTTGTGCTTGTTTGCATGCATGCATTAAGATATATATTATTTATAGCATGGTGCGGCATTTCTCGACCCACATATCCACCAGGAGGCAGAATGCCACGTATGTCGGGGTCATCTCGTTCACGAGACGCGCGCGCGACAAAGAAAATACATTTTTACTCCAATTTTTTAATTTTTTTTATTTACTATCTAATCTAATTTAAAAAAAATTAAAAAAAAAAAAAACTCAACTGGTAGTTTATGGTTTTACTGGTAAAGCACTAATAAAACTCGTGATTATTTATTATTTATTTTTTTTTTTATACAATGCAAATTAATTTATGTATAATCTTTAAAACATCGAATAACATTCACACACAATCGTCACTTTAAAATGAATGAATGAAAAAAAAAAAAATCAAAACTATAATTATAATAATTTTATAATAAAAAAATAAAATGTTTATTAATAATTAAATAAACATATTAATTAATAATAAATAATTTATAAATTTTTCAACACCAGATGACTGACCGACAGTTGATAAATAGCAATATAAATATTTTTTTATTATAAAAATAGATAAAAAAATAATATCATAGACCAATAAAAGGCTAGACGAAAGATTGAACTAATTGATTTTGGTTAAAGTTAATATAAGAAAGAAAATGTTGACTACCTTGACCAAACAGAAATGAAACACGCAATATAATACAAAAATAATATGCGCGCAGTAGTACAAGTCAATATTCAGTCAGCCGTACCTCAGATAAGTTTGTCTATATCAAGTCAATGAGACATTAGGTCAAAAGCATACTCTAAACAATAGTGATACCATCATTACAACAATGTCTATCATATCAATCTACCCAAGTGTCAATTGTCAACAGAACAATACACAATTTACCACCCTCAAAGCTCAAGTAACCCCTATTCATTTTTCTTCAATGATACTTTGAAAAATTTTGTAAAAATTCAAAAACCAATGTATTGCCTTGAACTCACTTTGCCAATAAATCAAAACAAACATACATATACACAAAGAATAATTTAAAAACAATGAAAAATAAATAAATTAAATAAAATAAATAAATTTAATTCAATGACGAAGGCAATGAGACGATTCTGTCGTTGGGGTTCATTGGCCAGGCGAGTTGTCGCCTTGAAGGCATCGTTCTTTCTTTGTCGCTTATTTTTTTTTTTTTGCATTCCATTGGCATGCATTATATATACCTATCTATATGTATGCATATACAGACGTATAGAAGATTTGCAAGCAACAAAATCATGAAAAAGATAAAAAAAAAAAAAAACTAAATAAATAAAAGAACAAAAAATTTATACACGAAAGAGGGATGTAACGTGAAAATTGCACGTTGTGTGTATTTGTGAGTGAGCAAGTGTACATAACAAGCAACGGCGACGTTAAATCATTTTGCTATGTGTTTTTACGTCGGGACGACGCGACGATATGACGCCCTTCTATGTTTTTACCTATATTCACCATTATAATACACAATAATAAACTCTACAAAGATATACAATTTAAAAAAATTTATTAAAACGTAAATTTGATTTATCATGATCATTATTCAAAACTAAGTTACATATTAATACTAAAGTAGTTAATCAAGTATTTATAAGTATAATATTGAAGAAAATTTAATTTTTGTTAATTAAATTATGCAATTATTAATGGCTAAATGTCCGCGTTTGTCTGAGCAAGTAGTACTAAGTAGTAACGGCTGGATTTGCACTCACGCGTCTGACTCCGGCTGTAACTACTTGTTCAGTGAAAATCTGGCAGTAACTTGACTTGATCAGACAACAATTTTATTTTTTCAATAAATATTTAAATGACCAGTGACCCCATTAAATTTTTCCGATATAAATTCATTAGTTTGAATAATTTTTGTTGATTTTATGATAAATATATTATCATAGACCTGCACTCATATCATCGTCTTTTACCTCAAAGAAAACTTTCACTTTACTATATATTTAATCAGTTTATACAGATGTATTCTCCTCTCACCTCTATCATACACTTATACACTAGCATCAATGATCGCATCTACCAATACGACGTAAACAAAACGTTGTCGCACGTGCTGATTATTTTTATTGCGTTACTTATTTCAAATCATCATTTACGATGCGGGTGGTGCTGCCGTCAAGTTGGTTTTTTTTAAATTTTTTTCTTTCCTTCAACTTTGTAAAATCCTATTATCTATTATATTCTATTTAAACTTTTTATTTTCAAGGAAAAACGTCAATGTGCACTGATGCCTGTACGTGCAACTTAATTTTATTTACATATTGTGTAACAAATAATAATCGTCATTATATTTAAATATTAATTAATATATTAATGGCACAAAAGTAAATTTATATTCATTTTTTTTTTAAATATAAAGAGAAGCATAATTTATGATTTTTTTTTTTTTGAATTTTAATATACAAAAAGAAAGTTTAGAAATGAATTTTTTTGTTTTTAAATTTATTTTTTTGTATAATTAAATAATGAAGAAAAAAAATAAAATGGCTATTCAATTGACAGGGTCATTGTCGTGGACAAGAATTATTTTTACTTGTTAAACAAATTGTTGACATATATATGTGAATAAAATAACCAAGAGTTACAAGAATAAACTTAATAAAGTATACAAAAATAAAATATATAAGTAACTTAGTTTGTTCGTTCGTTCGTTCGTTTGTCTTGTATCTTTTTTTTTTTTTTTTTCTTTTTTACCTCTTTTATAAAGCTGTGTGTGATTTGGTTTCCTTCGTCTTGGTATTTTTGTCCCAGTTGCATCCACAAATACCTCTCTTTTTGTCGACAAGAATTAACTGTGAATTTGCCACGTTAAATTTAACTCTTGTCAACGACAGTATTATACTACTTTTTAAAAATACATAAAATAAACTATAAAAAGGAATAAAAGAATGAAGCACAATTTTCATATAAACCAAGTGTTTCACTTTCATAAGCTTTCAAAATATATAAAATACAAAGTTACAAAAGTGATATAATAATTAGACAACGGGGACCAAAATAATCACACAATATCATAAATTATGACAACAAAAATAGAACTTTTATGATTATATATAAATTTATTCCACGCTATGAAATAATAAAATGTCCTCATAACGACTGCAAAAGCTAAAAGTATATCAATTTCATAATAAAATATTATTTATCGTTTTTATTTATTTATTTTTGTTACATTTTTAATTAAAATGCAAAAAATTATTTATTCGTTAATGATATTCAAGGAATTTTAACATGTTTATCTGTCTGTCTGATCATGTTTGTTTATTTATTTATTCAATAATTTTATTATAATAAATTTATTATTTTAAAATGTATTTTTAATTTTTATCTTTTATTTTGGAAAAATATATATGAAAATATATATATATGTACTGATTAAAATATGTTATCATTAAACTTTATGAAGCTCTTTTTTTTTTTCTTTTTTTTTTTTCATATGATGAACAAACTGAATTAATTAATGATTATAAAAAAAATAAAATATAAAACATGAACTTATGCTTGTTCACGCACGAACGAGGCCACAAGTAACCCTGCAACTTTCACCTGCGCGTGTGCAGGAGCACGTAACTTTGTCCCTGATTATGATGACTTAAATAATGATCCACCCTATTTGTTTAATCTATTTTAATTTTCATTACACAATACTGTATATCCTAATTAGAATTTATTTTAGAAAAAATCACAAGAAAATATAATATTTAATATACCAATTTAACTGCTATTTGTTTTGATAAAAAAAAAAAAAAAATATGTTGAAATCTTTCAAAACAATTAAAACACGCAATGATAAAAATTTATCATTTTTTTATTTTTAAATTTTATGATTATCATTAATGACACAACACAAAGACAGAAGCAAAAGAAAAATATATATTTTTCAAGTTAAAAAAAAATAATTAAATAATCTATTCATGTATGTAATAATAAATAAATAAATGAATTTTTTTTTTCTTTTACATTTTAATAATAGCCAAGTTAATATATATATTGTCGAAATATATTTTTTTTATTGGTCAAAAGTTAAGGTCAAGCGTATCAAGTCAATGATTTTTATTTACAGTTATATTTTTATGAAAAAAAAAAAGATATTCATGTTTTTAAATTTGAAATAAAATAAAAAAAATAAATATCTATGTAGATGATAGATAAGTCATATCATTGTGTTTGTGTGTGTGTTTAAAAGTATAGATATAATTAAAATATGATGTTATCGGTTAAAGACTGACGACTAACACTTTACATTGAAATGCAAATAATAAAACGAGGTCCAAATCATAAAGCAAGCAATATTATTAATAATATTTGTTTTTCATTTTTATTATTATTATAAATAAATAATAAATTTTGTAGGAAAAGATATAATAGAACAGCAATAGAAGTACGTTGTTAATTAATTAAGACAACACAATGACGATTGACGACGACGACGATGACAACGACAAGTAGCAGTGAAATAAATGTATATTTTTAATTTTGATAAATGACACTATAATAATGGATATAATATGATGGAGAAGTTTGTTGTTGACAAAGAAACTATGGCTAAACTCATGACCAGTATTCGCCTTGTTGAATTAGAAATCCTTACAGTGAAAGTGTTGGCTCCGGGCAGTCGAGCACTTTGGTATTATATTTTTATCGTGTTAAACTACAACATGGTACGCTTTGTGGCATTCAACACCTTGACAAAAAACTCTGATAAACTTGAGTATTTTTAGGTATTAAAAATTTAATTATCAATAAGAGAAATGAGCTCACACGCTAATCGATTTGATAAAAATACAAGCGAAATAAAAAAACAAATAGATTAAGATAAAAGTCAAAAATCACAAATTGATCATTGATTTCTTCGTTTGTAGATTGAAATTTTTAACAAGCCCAGTTAAAATGTAGACTTATATTTTAAAAATTAGCAATAATTTATCATCAATTTTTGTTTTTACAAATAGATATAATTTTAATTTTATGTAAAAGTTCATTTTTTAAAATTAATCAAATTAATAAGTCTGCAATTCAAGTTGTCTGGAAGAGATGGCACACTTTTATACTATATATACAAAAATGATTAAAAATTAATTCTTTAATCAAACCTTAATTTTTGCACATCAGAATAAAACATGAGTATTAAATAATAACGACAAATTGAATTACTTGTTGGAAATAAAAACTTTATATACCTTTTAGCATAGAGACAATGATAATCATCATTGATTCTTTTCTAAACAACTCTTGGCCCTGTTCCACATTTAAAATATCAACTAAATACATGATACATTATAAATTCAATGAAGAAAAAAAAAAAAAAAAAAGTATATGTTAATATAAATATGTATATTTGATGGGGAAACGAGCAAGCCAACATGAAAGACAGTGAGAATCAAAGATATACGAACAAACTTGTTTCGTTGAGCCGTTTACATTCACCGAATTGCGTTCGTGATTTTCTCCAAGTTGTTGGATGCCACAGATGAGAGTCAGCACACCATCAACTAACCACACAGGACAACAAAAAAAAATTTATATAAATAATAACAACAAAATAAAAAGAGAGGATTAAATACAACGAGACGACCCAGTAAAGACAATTTCACGCCATACGCACCAGCTGTCTTGCGTCACAAATAAAATTCTAGATGCCCAAAAATACCAACAAATCTACCACACATAACTTCCGTTATTTACTGTTAATTTAAATATACAATAATAAATAAGTATATCTACAAATTCAGGAAATCCTAAATAATCAAAAATCCGCAAAAAAAAACCACAAAAAAACAAAAAATTAAAGTCAATGTGTTTATGCGTTCATCATAAGATAACATCATCATTTTTTTGTTAGAATACATTTATATTTTGAAAAACCTTGTCGCTAAAAAATTCTGAAGGTCAAAACTTCAGAATGACGATGATGTAATCACGATAAATAAATAATAAAATTAAAGATGTTGAGGAAAAGATTCACAAGTCACACCGATAAATAAATTGTTTATAACATAATTTAATGCAATAATAAAAATCCGGAAACAATAAGTATAGCAACAATGTGTTCTTTTTTTTTTATTGTTTTCATACATACTCCCTTTATGTTTTCACACGTGACAATAAAACTTTCACGTGAAATAGTAGTTTGAAAAAATCTTTAAAGTGCAGCTAAAATATGCGTGTACGTTTCTATATTTGAATGAAAAAAAAAGAATAAAAAATAGATATAGAAATAGGTAAATATAGATAGTGTATAGATGTGTGTGTGTGTGTGTGTGTGTGTTGTCTAAGTATGTCTTATGCAGTATGAAAAGTTACTTGATCCTAAAAGCATTTGAGTGGTGAATCGATGTGTCGACACACTGGCCTAGTGACTGACCTAAACTACGATAGAGTCACTTGCATCAGTTTGTATGACGTTTAATGACGATTATAAAGTTTGATAACAAATTCATATACAAATGAAAACAAAACATATTCGTTTAATAATTATGATAAATATCAACAATGAAAATCTAAATTAATAAATCTAAATTATTTTTAAATATAATTTTCATAGATAAAATAATAGAAAACTTACCTCGATAAGGTGCCTTTGAGTAGGGGATTTCTATCGTCATAATAACCACCGGACGAAGGCATTTCCTCTTTCTCTCTCGTTCCCTCTTCAAGTAATCCAAGTGTTTGGCACAGGGTTTTTGTCACAATCACTACGACACTGCATCACTTCGGACTCACGATCTTGCCTCTTTCAGTTCTCAATATTATTCGTTTATACTCTACTATGTTTTTTTTTTTTTATTTAATATATATACACACAGTTGTATATACAATATTAATAATAATAATAATGATAACCGAAATAACTAACACATACAAATACTCTTGAGCCAATTTTCTTATACACAACTCTTTTTTTTTTTATCAATTCAATTACAACAACAAAAAATATAATTTAACATATGTCATACGCAAACGTCTTTTTAAATATTTGTTAAATTCATTTATTTTTTCAATTCACCTTGGGTTCATGTACTGAAATATTGGTTCACAATCGCAACAGCTGATCGACCTCGTTTATTCAAGTTTATTTTAATATCAACGGAAAAAATTAAAATTTTCAAAATTCATATTAAATCTCGTATCTTATTTTATCACAATAATATAATTGGCACAGATGCAATAATAAAAATAAAAAGAAAGCCAATGAATTAATATGTAAAATTTATCAAAACAAAAAAGGAACAAAAAAAAGTTAAATAATTTTGCTAATTGAAATAAATTTAATTTAAACAATAAATACTATTGTCATGTATGTGTTTAGATATAAATAATATCAATATAGATATATAGCTATGAAAATAGTGTGTTTACAAAAACAACTTGATAAAAAAAACGTTGCAAACAGCGCCACGCAATACTTGAACACGCTCACATCGTCGACTGACAGCAGCGAATCTTGCTTTGTATCATGAAACACGTGCGATTACCTCTTTCAAACATGGCGGTACGTGCCCGGCTGCTACAATACCTCTACCCTTCTTCTATTATTATTTTTTGTTTCATTTTGTACTATCTCTATCACACATTTGACACTCAATTCCCCTCTGGTTGTACTACTCTTCTCCTTAATGCTTCGATATAACCGATATAACTTGCACCCCTATTCCCCCCTGTAACGTCTCATGATAAACGATTCTATCTTGTTGACTGTGTTATTCCCTCTCGCCCTCACTCTTTTTCCTCTGTAACACTCTTTCTCTTTTATACATCTCACCCTGGCACTCCCACTCCTTTGACAACCACCTAACGTCACTTTTCTACATCAACCGTAATTTTCAATATACTCTTTTTTCTCTTATGAAAAATTATTTTTATATTTAAGACATGTATATGCACACGTATCATACGCGGCAAACGTGAGACCCAACTTTCTGCATGAGGGAAAAAATACTCTCGCTATGACGTATTTTTTTTCAAACAACAAAATACATATTTATTTAATTTTATTTTCCGCAATGAAAAATCCTTCAACTTACTGATAATGAGCATTTTTATTATTATTATTTAAATACTATATATCATTTTGTTGATGTTAACTTCCGCTTTAGTTTCTATATTTGTAGAAGAATAAATTTAAAAATTTAAAAATGTTTAGGGGCCTCTTGAGATTTTTCCACTCAAAGACCCTTTGAGGTCATTAACCCAGTGTAACATTGATGTGTTTGACTAGAAAAAAAACCCGATGGCTAGTATACCTATATATTCAAAAAATAATGATTTTGAAAAATAAATAAAATACAGTTATATTTTGTTGATGAAAATTAAATACGAAAAAGTATTTAATATTTCGTTATAAAAATTCGTAATAAATATATACGTGTATGTGAATGTTGTATGTATATGCTGATGATGATGAAGAAAAGTCGGAAAGTAAGAGCATTGGTAAGTAGCGGCTCAAGGACGTTACGTTGAGCGGGATTCACGATCGTACGATAAGCCGCAGCAAAAGCCGTGGCAACTTGCTTGAGGTAGCAACCATACCTCTTCTCCTCTGTTTTTTTTTATTCATTTAATTTAATCATGCTATTATTATTATTATATTTCAAAAATATCAATTTTTTCATCAGCAGTTATCTTGAATTATTATTTTATATACATTGTCGAATTATCTTGCGACTACTGTTGATATAAACGTATGTATGTTCAAATTTTGAGTGGATATATAAATTTAATGAAATATTGTCTAAAATCATTTATGGCGAAGAAGAGAGAGAGAGAGAGAGAGGTATCAGTGTCGAAGTAACATAGCTTTATAATGATCAAAGGGAAAGGGGATAGGATTAAAATAGCTAAGCAATTGATGTACTCTCTACTTCACCAATACATACATTAAATATATACATACATACACAATTATTGTTGAATTTTGTAGTAATGCTGGAGGAAAAATAAATGGTACCGTAAGTCGTTCCACTTTTTGAACGAAACGCGCTCCGGAATTTAACGTAGACACTCGAGTATGCCTTAAGCACTTTTTTTTTTAATTTGAATTTTTATAATATTATCAAGTTTAATCTAATATTTTTATATTCTCAATTTGTACATTTATTTATTTATAATTAATTAATATGTGCAGTTACATATGGTTGACAAATTTGTTGCTCTCTATTACACTTTTTTTGGACTCATATGAGTCTTATGTCAACCCCACCAAAATTAAAATTCTTAAGTATAATAATATATGTATATTATGCCACACAGTACATGTGTGTATTTGTATATCTATTTTGAGTTTTGAAAAGTGACTCTTGGTGAAGCTATCAGCAACGATACCAAAAGCCGACAAACACACAATTCAAAAATTAAATCAAAAAAACATTATTTCATAGATAATTTTTTTTTTCTTTATATAATTTCAAATCAAATATATATGTATTGATATTTTTTTGTATATATATAAACACATACATGCTTAAAATACACAATGACTGTTGAAATTTTGCTTTGTCACTTTTTAAATAATTTTTTAAACTGTGATCATTAAGAATAACTATGTACACAAACATATGTTTGCATACAGATATATGCACGTTTGTTAAAATTAAATTAATTGTTATTCATAATTAAATTTTAATTCAAAAACAAATTTCATATAAAGTCAAAGAGATATTTTTTAAAATTAAATACACAATGTGCGCGTAACACATACATATAGTTAATTAACATTGTATGGATAATTTGAGTGTAAAGAAATAATATAAATAATATAAATAATAATAAAAATTATGTATTTAATAATAATAGATATATGCAATTTAAATACATATATCATGTATTGAGGGAATCGCGCGAGGGCTTATCCGCCAACAAACTGTCAACAGCGACAACATTTATGTATCCTCGTGATTGTGTTGTGTCCACTTTATCTCCCTCTTTCTTTCGGCATTACCTCCTCCTCCTCCTCCTCCTTATTTTTCTTGGCCATTTAATTTATATATATATATATATATATTTTATTATCGTATGCTCGATTGTATACTTGGTGTGCTTTTCCACTACTAACACAACTTTATATATACTATCAACTTCAGCTTCCTCCTACTTGATCAGTCACTTATTTTACACTCTACTCACCAAGTACCTAATACCCTCTCAAAATACTAACTAACAGCCACAACTTCCTCCCACTTTGATCACACACATTCAATTATTATTCTCTGATTTTTTTACATACACCAAGTATCACTATATACTATCTATGTCTTGATTAAATTTTAAAAAATTTTTTTCAATATGTATTACATTATATGAGGTCAATTTTTTTTTTCATATCATTTGATAAGTCATACAATGTATAAATTTATATACTTAAAATATATATTGATTAAAATAATGACTTGTCGTGTGATAGTAGAAATTATTATGATCGTTTAATTGTTTTATTCTTTTCATAAAATGTGGTTATTTAAATAGAAATACTATAAGCTTAAAATTTAATTTGAAGTAGATTTTAAACGTTTTGAATAATGAGAAGTTTTTTCACTCTTAGTTCGGCGAAGGAATCAATAGATAGCTCTAATTTCCAAAATTATTCAAGATTTTTCAGGGAATTGACAAGTAGAGCCATTTGATTTTTTTGTGTTACATTGACTTTATTATTGTTGTTATTATTATTTCACTTATTTTTAACATAATTCTATTCGCCCAATTTTTATTTTTTTATTTAATTAAAAATAATAAAATACGTGACATAATTTTTGAAATATTATCTTGAGAGAAATATAAAATAGAAATTGCTAAAATGATGAACATAAAAAAAAAATATCTATTATAGTATTGAATAGTTGAAAACAATGATAATAGTAGTATGACGTCGGGGTTTTCCCTTTCTGCCTAAAACAAGCGATAGAGATAAAGCTGTGACGAGACGATTTCCATTGACGTAATTTCTTGATCGTAAATAATGAAAAATGAAATTAAATAAAAAAATGCTACAGGTGTTATTTGAACAACCCTCATTTCTCATTACTCACCCACGTTATTACAATCATATTTTAAAATTCAATCATCATTCCTCTTTTGTAGTAAAATTCTTCATCTTTTTTATTTGTAAATTTAATGGTATTATTGATTTAAAAATGAGGATAAATTGTTAAATTTGCGTTGTAAGTTTTAACAACATTGGCGCATGCGATCTTCTTGATTACCCTCCAACGATCTAACTCTATTATGTAGTCTATAATCATCATCGGCTTCGTAGGATCGTCAGTATCTATTGTTTAAATTCGCATCAAAAATAATAAAATAAAAAAAACAAAACCTCACCGACTTCCTCAATATTGCCATATTTCATACTCCACCTCAATTTAAATTAACACTCTCTTTTTCTAGGGATGCCTTGACGTTCCATCATGGACAAAATTATTTCATCATTTTTTTTTCTTTTTTTATTATTTATTTAAATCTATATTGCGAATAATAATCATAAAAGTCTTTGTGATACAAAAAAAGCTAAATGAGTAACTTACTGTATTTTATTATGCAAGAAATGTATTATTGAGAAATTTTGTATTATTTTTTTTTCTTTTTTGTTGTTGTTTAATGTTGTTCTATTTTCTTTGGTTATTTAAACAGATATATTTATTTAAAAACCATTATTATATTTATAATATATATTTATTATTATTTTATTTTTGATAATAAAATGCGTTCACACATTCTTACTATTTCAATGAATTTTTTAGCTCAATATATATTTCTCTCTCACCCCATAAAATACCGTCACAATTAATATTACAATAATATGCTTGTATGTATATTTTATTTTTTAGTAAACGTATTTTTTTTTTCTAGTATATATATATATATAAATATATACTTAATTTTAACATTAGTGAATTTTTTTTTATTTTACTGTATTTTCTTTTTAGACTGACATAACATGGAGTCAAGAAGTTCATATTTTTTATATTCATTTTTTATTTTATTGGCATTATTAACCGGTACAATAATTTTTCATTTTTTCAACTTTTATTTATTATTATTTTATTATTAATATTATTATTTGATTCATACTGGCGTTATTGAAAAAAAAAAAAAATCAAAATCAATAGAAGACATTATTTTATCAACATATAATTGAGTTTTGAAAATGATTAATTCTATGATTATAAAAAGACAAATAATGTAGGTTTTATTGAGCACATTGTGTGTCCATGAAATGAAATAAAAAAAAAAAAAAAAGAAAACAATTGGCGTGCTGAAAAGTTAGAGAGCCAGTAATAAAATATAAAAAATACAAATATATATGTTTTTTTTTTCCTTTTTAGTAAAGCAGTATATGTATTTTTTTAGTAATAGTTTCTATTTAAAAAAAAAAAAAATGAAACTGATCCTTTAAGAATAATCTCAATGAAATATCGTAATTATCAACTATAAATGTTAATTATATTTTTTTTTTGCTTTTTAATAATATTTATTTAATTTTTTAATTAATAAATTTCTTGTTTATTAAATCATTATGCTATTAAAATGTAAATTACATTTTTTTTTTTAATTTTCAAGTATAAATTGAACAAATAATATTTAATGTTTTATTTATTTATTTTTGATGTTTTCATCAATTTTCTCTGTTTATTATTATTTAATTTATCAAATTTTGTGCCGTTGCTTATTTGCCGTATTACACTGAAGGTCATCTCTTGTTTTTCTATTTTTCTTTAGGACAAATGTACTTGGTCCCATCTATCATCATTTAACGTGCAACAATTTTTTTTTTGTATTCATTTTTAAAATATATATTATTTTCCGAACAAGTTGTTTCATACTCCAATAAAAGCTACAAATTTACACATTAATATATTTCAAGTCAAAAAAAAAAAAAAAAGAAAAAAGAAGCAATGCTAAAAGATTCTCTTAAACTTTTCCATGGAAAATTTATTTGATATTCATTAACGAGTACAAGTTTGTCTATTGTTTATTAAGTATTAAATCAAGAGAAAGACCAAAGAAAAAAAAAACCAATATTCGATCTTGCACTCTCACGAGTTACTGAAGGATTTTTCGTTCCATCTTGTGGCATCCTAAGGCACATTCTTAAAACGCACATCATTGTTCAAATTTTTTTTGTCATTTACAATTCATTTCTTTTTGAAAAAAAAGAAAAAAATCTAATCTATGCCCAGTTAGTCAATAACAAATGTTTAATTCATTGATGCTTATTAAACAGCTAATAATAAATCATCGTTTTTGTAAATAAAAGTGTAAAAAAAAAAAAAAAAACTATAATTATAATTTTAATTATAATAATAAATGATGCAAAATTATAAAATTTCGAATCTTAATAAACAAACATTTGTGCTACATAATTCAAAGTTTTGTAGTGATCTATACACTTATGGAGTAATTATACTTAATTATTTATCATCTCCAAAGATCATAATTCACGATCGATTTTACACATCATTTATATTCAGTTGAATATGTGATTTTGTATAATTAATTCATTCATTTTTTATCGGTCCGGAGAACAATTTCTAGATGTATTGCAATAAATACGGTACGGCAAAAAAGCCCGGACAATTAAATAAAAAATAAAAGAAAAAAAGATAAAAACACACACATGCACACATCATTGATACAATTAGAATTTGACTCCCATATAAATTGCTGATACATCATAGTCTGCATATCCTAGACGTTTAGTATGTTTATAAACTTCATTTGCTGCTGCTGATAGTGGTAAATTTTGTTCCCATTGATCACTCATACCAAGAGTTAATCTTAAATCTTTTTGCATATGTTGAAGTGGTAATTGTGGTTGGAAATTACAATCAAGAATAGCTAAAATTCAATATAATTATCATCAATTATAATACAATGATGTTATAGTTAGTAAAAAAATATTATTATTGTTATTACCTCGACCCTTCTCCAACATTGCTGGACATGCTAATGATGTCAATTCCAATACTTCCATTACATCTTTTTGATGCAAACCAATACGATCAGCAAGTGCCATACCTTCAGCAAGACCAGCGATCGTAACACCAGTAATTAATTGTAATACCAAATTCATTTTTGATGCATTACCAATTTCACCAAAATAAAAGCTATTTTTTCCCATAGCTTCAAAACATGTTTGGCAATCATCAAATAATGTTCTATCACCAGCAGCTAATATAACAAGTGTACCCTCTTCAGCTTGTACTTTACTACCCTGTACTTGTGCCTCTAAAAATCTTCCACCTTTAGCATTTATTGCCTCACTAATATCTTGTGATGTTTCAGCATCAATACCAGTCATTTCTACATAACCTTTTTCAGATGTTATTTCTGTCAATACTCCACAGTTACCAAATATCATCTGTAATTTAAAAATTATAGTTCATTGTCAATCAATATAATTATTGGTATTACTTGTTTTTATTTATATTTATTTATACTTACATCTTTTGCTGCTTGTGGATTAGCAACACATGAAAATGTTATGTCTGCACTAGCAACAACATCTGATGGTGTTAGTACACTTTCAGCTCCAGCTTTAACAAAATCCGTGCACTGAAAAATAAATTAAACATTTAAATTAATTGAAATTATTACGCGCGTTATTCGAACACAGACTGACATCTAGCATATTATATAAAATAAAATGTAAGTTTCAAGTAGCTCCGAAAGATGGCGAGAATATTAAAAATCTGTGATGGCATCGAACGACATGTACACACTGGCCACATCATCGAATGACGCCATAAAAATCCATAAATATTTTCAACAATATTTATTATAAAATATGAAAACCTTACATAACATGATAAATATCCAAAAAAAATTTCTAATAAATATAATAAATTTATTTTAATATTTATAAATACTCCAAAGTATTGAGCTAAAATTTTTTATTATTTTAACTTGAATATTTAGCTTTTTTACAAGCCGCCATACTTGAAGCAGTTGATGATTGAGCATATAATTTATTACGAGAGATATATTTTATATAAAATATTCAATTTAATTGCTACGAAATAGAAAATGTCCCTCTTGAATAATATCAATGCAGCACTCCCATAACGGAAATTAACATGCATATTAACAATTAAACAGTGAACTACTTTCAACAGCTATATCACTGATGAAGACAGTAAAATGTATTATATTTTTCAATCAATTAATTGAATCAAACCCTACAATTTGTATTATTAGTACAAGAAAATAATGATTACCAAATGTTCTGTGTAAAAATTATAGAAACATCTAGAAATCATTGTTATATATTTTTTTTAATCACCAAAAAAATGAATGGATTGGCCTGCAAAATATTAATATATAAAATAACGGCAAATGGCATTGAAGGGATGAAAATGAAGTTTTTTTTTTATGTAAAAGGAAATGGTAGTAATGTGCAATGGCGGCATAAAAGACTTCTCTCTTAGGACAGATGCACACAACACACGGCATTTGGTGGTTTTGTTCGATAGCAATGTTGCCAAGTTGTTCATCCAATGTTGCCATTGAATACAAACGATGATTATACAGTTGTGTGACTACCTTTTTACCTATCTACCACCAACAGATTCTCATTTATATATTTTATTTTACGAAATACGATAAAATAACATTTACAAAATGATAATGAAATTAGAGAAGAAAAAAAAATGCTACATCAACGAAAATATCATTTTGTTGATGACAGTATTTATGATACTGACACAAAATTTAATGTAAAGATTTTTTCATTCAAGCTAATGTAGAAATTTTACTGGATTATATTTCATACATAGACTGTTATAAATAAAATTTTAGTATTGCAGAAAAATTAATTTCATTAATTTAATTTAAATGATTGGTCTAAATTTTTTTTTATTTTTCTGCAAGGCTTCCTACTTGGAGCATGAGAAAATTAGAGTTGAGCTTTACTTGAATCGCATAGATATATGACCTGTTGGCCTATGACCTTGCGCAATTCCAACACAAAATATATAAATTTTGTGATTGATAAGACAAATAATAAAATAACATAAAATACATTATGTCGAGTATCATGAGAATTATCAACAATTAAATATTATTTTTCCATTAAAATTTTTCAACAGTTGGTGGTTTTATGGTCATGGTTTAACACACCATACAGGAAGTCGAGTTTATTCATCATTATTATTTTTAGCAGGTGAATGTGCCAAGACACAAGACTAATATAAAAAAATAATTAATTAGTAACCGTAATTTTTTCCATAGAAATGATTTTTTTTTAGCCAAGTCATTCACTATGATAATTTTCGAAATAATGATTCATTGGTAAAAATGAAAAATTTCTTTAATAGATATTTAAAAATATCTGCATTAAATAATAATGATAATAAAGTAGCTCAATTAATTTCTAACCAACGTCATAGTCACCTTCACGCTAATGAATATTGATTTTAGAATTTTATTTTAAAAAATAAAAAATATTGTATAAATAACAATGAAAAGTCTTATGAAACATTTATTTTTTAGTGATTATTTAATTGGAGTAATGTTGTAAGACTTCAAGCTAAACTAATGTAGAATAAAAAATATTAAGTTTAATTATTATTAAAAATAATATAAATTATTTGTGACATTTTTGAGAAGAAATTTCAAGTTTTTTTTTCTATTTTTTCGTCTAGTTTAATTGGCCTTCAGAAAAAATACTTAACCTTCTTTATTGTCAAGACTTTTAGGAACCAAAGTTAACTTGATCTTACGTCAATTATAATAATTGTTGTATTTGGCATTGACATTTTTTGAGACTACATTTAAATTGGCAAAATTAATTTATAAATGAAAAAAAAAATTATTTATCATGCCAATAATAACAGAGACATGACTAAAATAAATTATTTAATTTCCCAGATTTAAATAAATCAACAAATAAATTATTATAAATCACAAAGATAATAAAATATATTCAATCATAAAAATAGCAAAGTCAATACAAGAATACCATAATATTTTTTCAGCCAACATCAAAGTATATAATAACGCGTAGTTTTGAATAAATACAAAATTAAAAATACAAGCTAGCCAAGTATTTTTAAACATATAAATATAAATATAACTTTACAAATGATGCGGGAGAGAAAAATAATGCACAGATATTTAATAAACCCTCTCCTCCCAGCCCAGTTTAGTCTGGCCAAATAATTAAGTTTTATTTGATCAATTTGAGTCATGAGAAATATAATCTTCATCTTTTCCTACGTTATAAAGCTTTCGTTTCTTCATACCTACATTTCATCATCTTTACAAAAAATTAAATAATAATAAATCACTCGTCAAATTGATACGTTATTCAATGCACAAACAATTTCAATAAATTGCCTATTATCAGTCAATGACAAACAGATAAGAGTCCAACAAAAACATCATCACAATTTGTATTATTATGCAACAACAAAAACGTGTATCATAACAATTTGAAGATTACAAAACGAGTCAAATACATAAATAATGATAAAATAGAATTAAAAAAAAAAAACCCAAAAAATAATAAAACTGATAGAAATGAATGAAACAATTTTTGCCATTAAGCAAGAAAAAAAACAGCAAGGCCAAAAAAAGAAAATGAAAAAAGGGTGCAATACAAAAAAAAAAAAGCACAGGGTTAAAAAAAAAAGGGTATGTTTAATGGAATAATAAAAAAGAGGGAAAGACCTCTCTCTTTGTACCAGGCAGTCGATGTCAGCCTTTATTTATATTATCTTCTCTCAGTCACTCTCACCTCCGCCCTCTTTTTAGCGGTATTGCCATTGCTCGGGTAATATTGATCGTACCCAACTGGTTAACTCTATCATTCCAGGTCATACTATTACACAACGGCAACATTGCATATGGCCCAGCTGATTCAAAACTATGTAATATTTTTTCACTTGAACGAATACCCAAGTGAAACATTGAGCAAACGAATAAACATCATGTCAACAATGTTCTTAACTCTACTTAGCATATTTTCTCTTCTTAACTATATTACTATTTTTTTCTCTCAGAGAAATAAAAAAAAATAACCCTTATGTCGTTCTCTCAAATCATTTTATATTTTATTTCAACTTTTAAAAATTTAAACCTCAATATTTCATGATACACTTAGTTGTGCTGTAAGCAACTTTAAATGTAGTTCATAAAAAGAGGAGCTTTTTCTTCTAAGTATACCTTGTCATGAATTAATAATAAAAAAAAAAAAAAAAAAAAAAAAGGCTAGTATTTATCGATAAATAATTATCAACGACATGAGATATTGCATTGGCTAAATTGTTGAGATTATTGTGACTCTCCCTGACCATGACCACAACGACTACAATGTAAGTCACTCAAGGCAGGAGAGAGCATCTACACTATTAGTCAGTTATGCTTTAATAAATATCAAAAATAATAATATATAAAGTATTTTATACTCTATTTTATTCTTCCTCTATGTATTGAGTACACTTTGTTGAATATCATATTACAAAGTGGGTAAATATATACATAGGTTGATATTTATTTTATAACGGTTGTCATCGTCTGATAAAAATAAATTCCAAATGTTTTTTTTTTTCTTTAAAAATTTATATGACGTCATGATTTTCATAGGAATATTTTTGAGTTAAATTTATATCTAATTACGTATATTGTCTTGTAAAAAATAAATAATGATATTAACATCTGTAGTTACTCAAGGTGATCCACGTGGAGAGTTATTCATATGACAAAAAACTATTTTTATTTTATCAACTATTCAGCCCGCTGTGTATATTGTGATAACAAGATAATAATTGCTCGACAATAAAAAACAACAATAAAAAAATATTCTATGTATATATATATATCAATTTGAAAAACTGTTTACATCAATTGATTGCTGTTGATGTCGTTTTTTGATTGAAATTTAATTTACAAAATTAGATAATCAATAATGTGTCTGCTTGATTATTAATTTTAAATAAATAAAATAAAAATGACATAGATGTGATTTTTAATAGTAGGAAAAGTGCGCTAGTGTAAAATAAGCTAGTGGTGGTAATACGCTAATGCCAAAAATACATTAAATAGGAGCAAGTACAAATTTATGTGAATATAATTTTACAAATGAAAATTAAATGTAGACACTGTTGATAAATATATTATGTCTCATAAAATGACATATTTTTAGATGAACTAAAAATTCATAAACATGATCCAAGTTTAAAGACAAAAAAATGATTTTACACAATGAAAATTTTTATGTTAAATGCAACACAAGCTATCATCAAACCGGACATCATAAATGTTGGCTCCAATAAAAATCAAGACATTTAAATAATAAAATAATAATAAAATATAAAATGTGTGAGTGGGTATTGAATGAATATTGAAACTTTACGGTATCATCTTTAAGTAGAAAGACTGGCTAACATAAAATTCGTTCAGCAAGTTTCGGAGCATCACATTTCGGAGCAATACAAGAAGGGAAAAATGAAAAACAAGTTGAGACTTATTGTGTGACCCAAGTAATACCCAGGGGAAGTTGCCTTTGTTGAGGCAAAAAAAAATAAATAAAAAGCCAAGTAAAAATTTATGCTCATGTGGAACGTTGTGTGGGTTTTCTTGGTCGATTTCTTTCTCTATTTCTATTTCTAAAATACGTCCATTTTGTAAAGTCTGCAATTTAAAATTTCGTATCTTTTTTCTTCGTATTATATAAAAGCATATATATTTTGATATAATGATTGTCTCACTTGCTCTATCATACAGAGAGCAACAACGTTGTCATGTTTCTTGCGCAGCTAAATTCGATGGCTCTGTTGCCTTTTCACAAAAGCATGAATAATACTACACCACCGAGCACCAGCAGGCCACGCGGAGCTACGAAACAGTATTCAGTGCTATTCAGTAACCCTAGCCAGACAATTTTTGTTCGTTCGTTGAGTGTGTTTAGTTACTGTGCATCAGTTATTTAATAATTATTTCAATATTTATTTAACACAAATCATTGAACCCTGCGCGTCATGAGAAAACTCATTAAAAATTACTATTATCATCAACCAATCATTGACACTATGATTCATGTTGAAATGTATGATTTTCAATCAATATAAATTATGAAAAAAAAAATATATATATATACAGATTGATTGATTGATTAACTAATAATCAATAAAATTTTGAATTTTTTTTTTTTTTGTTCAAATTTCCATCAATTTCAACTCAGAAGAGTGATAAAATTAAAATTAAAAAAATTAAGCTATTTGCCTTTGTTGATTGACATATATACCCGACGGCAAGTTGGCTAATAATAACATCAAAATGGAGTAAAAAATAATTTCTGTATTAATTATTACAATAACAAGTGAAAAAAAATTAAATAAAAACGAGTGAAAATGTTTTACATTAGTTAAAAAGTCTGTTATTGAATTTCCGGTTTTTGAGCCTCAGCAAAGTTGAGCGTCACAGTAAGCAAAATAATAATAATAAAGACTGAATTCAAATATAAAAAACAAAAAAAAAAAGTACTATTTATCAATTTTAAAGATAACAAATAGATAAATAAATAAAAAATAGAAAAAAAGATAGGTGTTGGTCGGTGGACTCGACCAAACGACTTTGTTTCACATTGGGAGATGGGAGTAGGTCTGCGACTGAAAATAATCAAACTAAAAAAATATAATAATTATAAAAAATTTAATCAGGGATGATAATTAGAAGGATTAGAAAATACGACCAATCAAAATGTCATGGTCAATCAGCACTTGTGCTGTTGATGATATCAATGGTGTTGATGGTAAATATCGTATCATGCTCATACGATTCAATGCCAATACAAGAAAACAATGTAAATTGTCAAATTGGCTGTCAATGTACAACAACAAGTATATATTGCGAAAAAATAAATACAAGTTTAATAATAAAAATACCATCAAATACAATTGATATTGTTATGATAAATGTAAGATTAATAACACTACCATCAAATATATTTAATAGAAATGAAAAAGTTGAACGTTTATCATGGACATCAAGTGGTATTGAACGTATTGAAAATGGTGTATTTAATAAAACACAAAATTTAGAATATTTAAATTTAGATAATAATAATATAGCATCATTACCAGAAGACATATTTTCACGTTTAAATAAATTAAAATATTTAAATTTAAATGGCAATTCATTGACATCATTACCACGTGCTATAATACAAGGTTTTAATTTACTTGATCAATTAATAATATCAAATAATAGATTAATTGTATTACCTTATCAAGGTTTTTCATTAATTAAAAATTTAAAATTATTAAATTTATCAAACAATCGTTTAGTATCATTGCCAGATCATACATTCAAGCCAAATCGTGATTTAAATATATTAATATTATCAACAAATTATTTAACTGAATTACCTGGACGTTTATTCTCAGGTTTACGTAAATTAAAAATACTTGAACTTGCTAATAATGAAATTAAATATTTACCATGGAATTTATTTATGGAACTTGAACAACTTGAACAACTTGATTTATCAAATAATCCAATAACAAATTTAACAAATACAGCATTTTTTGGTTTAAAAAATTTGTTAATACTTAATTTAAGTAAAACAAAAATTCAACAATTATCAAATGACTTATGGAAACCAATAATAAATTTACGTGAACTAATAATGAATGATATTACAATTGAAATATTGAGAAATGATGATTTATCAAATTTAATAAATTTAAAAAATTTAACGATAAGCCATAGTTTATTACGTGCAATACAAGGTAAAGCACTTGATAATTTAAAACAATTAGAAAATCTTGATTTACGTGATAATAAATTAACATTTTTACCAGCATCACTTGCTAATTTAAATAGACTTGAATATTTACATCTTCAAGGTAATTATTGGGCATGTGATTGTCGTATGTTTTGGTTTGTTAAATGGGCTAAAACTCATTCACATAATAGTGCATTTGAAAGTGGTTTATTATGTGGTAATGAAAGTGGAATTGTTGATACATTACATGCATTACAGTACTTAAATTGTACACCACCATTTATTATTGATAAAACATCTGATAATTATTTATATCCATTGTACAGTAATGTTACATTGAATTGTGAATTTTATGGTAATCCAGCACCATCAATAACATGGGTTACACCAACACTTGAAATATTTCATTGGAAACCAGATCCATCATTTCCAGATGATCATAATCATCCAATTGTACATCAATATAATAATCATCATACATTTTATAATAATCAAGAAAGAATTAAGCTATTAGTTAATGGATCATTATTTATTAAAAATTTACACCGTCATGATGTTGGACGTTATAAATGTTTTGCTGCAAATCCAATATCAAATTTAACAACATATGTTTATGTTAAAATGGATCCAATAACATATGAAAAAATTAAATTATTAAGTTTGGTTGTTGGTGCATTAAGTGCAACTGGATTTCTATTGTTGACATTACTTGTACAATTTATACGTTATTTATTAAACCGGTAAGTTAAATTATTTAATATATCAAGTATTGTCTATGTCATAATTAATAATTAAATAATTAATTAACTGAACAAATATTTTATGTTATTTTAGATGTGGTTGTTGCAACTGGTGTTGTTGTTGTCACTATGGTAAAACACCACGTGCCAAACAAATATACCAGATGCTTGATAATATAGAGCAATATAAAAGCCTACAGCTTGAAAGATTGCGTGAAAATTATACACAACAGGTGCACAGAATTAAAGACAATTGTACACAACAAGTTGAATGGATAAGAGACAGTTATGAGGGACAAATGAGACACATACGTGATATACGTGATTATGGAACAAGTCATTTAACAACACTTCGAGATCAATACAATGATCAGGTATATATTTTTTTTATAATTAAACTAATAGTAATAACTCATATGTAAATTAATAACTAACCAACCAACTAACCAACCACCCAAACAACCAACCAAATAAATAAATAATATAGAATAGATGAAAAATTAAAATGATTGAGAATTAACTCTAAAATATAAATCAAGGAATCAACTGTTGAATTACAGGTTAAACGTGTACGAGATTATTCAACTGGTCAGCTCAACTGGGTACGTGAAAACTACGTCTTCCAGCGTAATAAAATTCGTAAATTTAGTGCACATCAAGTATTACGTTTACGTGAAGGTTACAAATATCAACAACAAACATTAAATAAAGTATTGGAAAATTTGCCAAATTTATATCTTGATAATTGTCGTAATGGTAAAAATGGATTACCAGTTGTATTTGATCCAAATAATGTAAATTCAATTGCTGAATTTGATGAATATTTTAAATCAAAATTAAGTAAGATGGCAACATTTCCAAGTATTGATGATCTTCCAAGTGAATATTATACACCAACTGAATTTTCATCAGCAAGTCCACATGGACATATTGATGCTATTGATGGTATACATATTAATTATATTGAAAATGGACCACCAGAACCACCACCACTACCATTTTTATTCAATAATCCAGCAATATTACATAAAATTGATGAATTTGATGATGATTTAAATATTGGGAAAGAATTTAATATTAATTTACCAATATATCGTGGTACAAGTGTTGAATTTATATCACATGAAAAATCAACAGCACCAGAGGGTCTTGGTTTATTAGCACCAAGTAAAAGTATGCCTGTTTTGCCACAAGAAACTAAACTTTGAGTGGCAAAATTATTTATTGTGATAATTTAATTAATTATGTGAATTTTCATTTTAACAATATAAATTTTTAATCAATTAAAAAAAAAAAATGAATTAAGATTTTAATCAATCTACAATATTTTAAACTGTGATTAATTGCGGTGCGATTTTAATAGCGCGTACACAGAGACGTGCCTTCCAACAAAATAATAAAAAAAAAAAAAAAAAAACAACGTTTTATGGTGATTCATCAAGTGCTCGCACTCGATTGTACCTGACGTAAAAAAAAATATCAGTGAAAACGAAAATGCCCGTGTGTGCCAGAATGATGTAAAGCACTTTGTGTTATAATTGTGATTACCAAGGATGATTAACAAAAAAAAAAAGTTTTAATAAAAATGAAAAAAAGAATAAATTTTTTTGTGTTTTAGCTCGGAAAATTAATTTACACACATTTTAAAAGTCAATTGATAAATAAAAGGTTGGAATTATTATTCTCAAACTCAATACTGTATTCAGCTATGAAAAATCATATATAAAACAATAATAAGAATAATTACAGAGTGAAAAAAATGTTATTATTTAACGTCATTAAATTATTTTATTTAAATATATTTATAAAGGGGTTGTGAGAAATTTTTATTTAACCCGATAAATATTTTTATTTCGATGACTGAAGCCCTACTTATTTGTCCTTTGGCTCAATGTCATTTTAAATTATTAAGAATATCTGAGAGATATAGAAAAAGCATAAAATAATAGATATAATTAATTTAAAATTACGAAAATCTGATAATGAAATAATAATATAGTAATAATAATAAAATGAAGAGATTTTTCAACGACTGCCAAAAAAAAAAAAAAAGGATAGTTTTAAAATAGTAATATAATTACTAATAATTTTTAAAGAAAATAAAAAAAAAGGTATGTGATTGTGAATTGGCAGACAAATGTAGGCAATATCAATGGAAAAAAAAGTATCTGATTGGCTGGTTATGTGGCGACACATTTATTATAGCACAACTTAAATCGATTTAAAAAAAAAAATACAGTCAGTCTTCCACAGACAAATTTAAAAAAAAATATATTTTAAATCATGTGTCCATCAATAATACTGAATACTAAAAATATTGATGAAAATAAAATTGGTAAAAAAAAGAAAGTAATATTTTGTCAAAAATTCGAAAAATAAAAAGGGTAGAATCATTTTAATTTTAATGATTTTTATTCAAGCTAAATATTATACCAACAACAGATAGGCTGAATGAATTTAAAAATGAAAATATGTTTTCAACAATAAATTGTTTATTGACTGTATAAAAAATCGAAAAAAACCATTTGGTAATTACGTATCAATTAAGATACCAAGAGAAAATAAAACGTGTCTTAGTATTTAAAAAATAAAAATTATTTCCCTTTATTATACTGTCGTTGGTAATCAATGCTTGAATATTTTTTTATAAAAAGAAATGTTAATTCCTCAGAAATATATTAAGTATCGAAATTCCAAATATAAATAAATTATTATCCGACTTTGTTGTGAGTTTAAATTTAAAAAAATCTCATACGGGACATGAAGATTCAATCGACGACATGAATCATTCACAAGAAAAAAAAAAAAAAATTTATAATATTAAAAATAAACAAGAGTACGAGAGGCTTATCTATTTTTTTTCTCAACGCAAATGTATCATCTAAAAAATAATAATCAAATAGAGATTAAAAAAAAAAACCTTCCAATTGGTTTTATTTAAAAATTAGATAATTTGATAAAATATTTAATTAGTTATGAAGACACGTGTAGAAAAATACACGCACTAAAAATTCATAGTAACCGTGTATTAAATGAATAATAAATTCAATTGATATTTAAAACTCATTCGAAATTTTAAATAAAAAACAAGGGCGTTCGATAAAATAATATTAAAATATATAATTAAACAGGGTTAAGTGATCAAAAAGACTCGGCTCTTATGAAAAAATAAATAAACAAGTAAATAATGAAATATTATTTGTTACAACAACAATTTAGACAAGTGCGTTGTTACGCAATCGAGAATAGTGTGTCCGACAGAGTGACGTGCGATAAAAAGATACTCGCATGTCTGCCAGACAGTACTGCAACGTAAACAGTACGAAGAACATTGGATTCAATCATTTCAAATAATCTTCTAAATGCAATAGATTTACATCAACAATCATCAACTGCTAAACTCGACTGTAATCGTAATATTTTACTTTAATCGTAAATAATATATAAGAATTGTAAATATTCTGTCATTGTAAATAAAGCAAAAAACAATACGTATTAAAAATAAATAATAGCTTTGTTTGTTTTACTTCAAGGATAATATATAAATTTTTTTTCAAGTTCTAGTGAGGTGTTTGACAGACAAGCAAAGATGCTGAAATAATCAACAGTTTGTTTGACTGATAAGAAATAAACGTAACTCTAAATTCAACCCAAATAATAGTGGCAATATCAAAAATAAAAAAGCAAAATTATATCAAGTAACATACCTTGTCTTCTGTTCTATTCCACACGACGACATGATGACCGCTGTTTATCAAATTTTTAACAATACCACTTCCCATTATTCCAAGACCAAGAAAACCAAATTTCAAAGTTGATGGAAGAATATTTTTGTCTTTTAGAGTTTGTGACATTGTCTCGACATCAAGTAATGGTGTTACCTTTAAAAAAACAAGTAAACAAAAAAGTATTAATTATCAAAGTTATAATAATAATTTTAAAAAAATTTTTGGTATTAAAAAAAATATTTAAACAGAGTGCAGCAATGGTGAGATATTTTTGATACGCGCGCTTGAGTGACTCATAACATTGATGACGTTGGATCATGCGCATAATAGCAAGATGAGAACCACTGTTAAGTTATGAGATACCAAAAAGTCAACCATTATTTTTATGTCTACCCAGCATGATATTTAATGAAAAAATTTTCAACTTGAATATTATTTTAAATTATTATTTTCCTTTACAATTAAATAACCCATGTAATCATTAATTTTTTATCTTTCAATGAACAATAATTTTTATATGCTAATTAATTATAAAAATTACTTGTTTTTTAAACAACAATAATTTACTTAATTGTTTGTTGTTCATAATAATTTCTTGTTGTGTGTTAACAGGTGAAATAAATAAATATTAAAATGGGTTAAAAAGAAAAAGAAAAAAAAAAAGAGGTTTACTTACAGGTCTTGTGATGTTGGCTGGCCTGTTGAGCAATGTTGATGTTGATTTTCTTGGTGGTGGTACTGGAGACACATGATTCAATGCTGGACTCGTACTGCCAACACGATTACTATTGCTTGCAGTTGATTCACGTCGTTGTTTTTTAACTGGACGACTTCCAAGACTGGATTCTGATCTTTTTGCCTTTGGTGTTTCCTAATTATAATTATAATAGTTGATTGAAATATTTATAACATGAATAAGACAGCAATATATTTAATTATTGATAATGATACTAACCTTACGTGGCTTTGTTGGTTTTGGGCTCTTGGCAACTACATCAGTATTTGTTTCCTCTTTTAGTTTATCAAATAGAGCATCTGGATCTGCACCATCATCAAATACCTGTTGTCATAAATTTATTTTAATCATTAATTTTTATATTTAAATTGAACTAGTATAGCTTCTAATTTAATTATTATTAATAAACATACTTCGCCTTTAGCAATAAAATCTTCAATAGCTTCAACAGCTGATTTAAATTGTCCAGTTTTACTAGAGCTAATCAGTGTATCTTTGTGTTGATGATAAGACTGAATATTAGGCTTTTCAATCCAAGCACTAGAAATAAAATTAATAATTTTTTTCAAATACAAAAATTTAATAAATAAATTATATGTCAATTTTTGAATAATATATTTATCAACTTACTAGTTATTTGATCCAAAGAAAAATACGCAAAATGTTGGACCTTTTTTTGTTGCTGGTTTCTTTATTTCTTTAGATGGATTTGATACCTTTATATAAAGGATTTTATTAATTAATTATTCAATTATTAATAAAGATAGAAGCATAGACGATATGATAATAAATAATTTGGAGCAAAAGATAATTTTATTAATCAAAAGAATTGAGTATAAGTTGTTTTTTTTTTTGAGGTTATATTTTCATTAAAAAATTTTTTTATTATTGAATGAGTTTAAATATGTTATTAGACATATTGTATTTATTATTTATACCATGGATTAATTGATAAGTTTATTTTGACATTTGTGGGTCAGCTGATTAGCCGAATTATTTGTGTATTTATTTAGTAAAAATCCCGCCAAAAGTTGATAGGCGGGAGATGCTGAAATGCGCGGCGCGGCACCATACAGACACACACATGCTGTAGTTGAAGTGAGAGGGTAACATGGATAAACCATAAACTGAGTAAATTTATAATATGTTCAACTTACCCGTCCTGGCCATGGTGGAAATCCCTTCATCTTAGCCCTGTAATTAATCAATTAATTAAATTTATTATTCACCACAATTAATTTAGCACATTTTATTTGTAAACAAGTAGTATATCCTATTTTATATAATAATAAACAATACACACCAAACAAGATCTCCAAGTTTAAAATCTTCAGACATGTTGTTATTGTTGGAAATATATTAATCAACTTTCAACTGGTTTCAACAAAGTTCACCAAGCGACTGACTTGATGAGGACGACGCGTCGTTTCATCTATCACGTCGCGAATTACACATTTTTACCGTTGGCGTTTAGATCGCACTACGTTAATCAAAAAATATTTGATAAATTATCAAATTATTCATTTATAAAGTAGTCAATCAAATAAAGTCAAATAAAGTAATTAATAAATTAATAATAATTGATAATAAACAATTAGTTACAATATTGTTCAATTAATAACATATTATTTTCATTTTTAATACATAAAAGTGACTTTAGACAAAATATCCTGCACACGGTGAGAAGCCATTTTGTGTCTTAATACGAGTTGTTGATTGGATGAACACCACATCCAGCGGAAGCTTTGAATATTTTTTTTTTTTCAAATAATATTAATAATTTTAATTATTCAAAATTAATTGATGATATCAAATGATTGTCAAGTATCGTTTATTCATTTATTTTTAGTTTATAAATAATTTTAATGTAATGTTAAATAAATTATTAAAAATTTATAACAAATCGATAACATAAAATTTTTAATAACATTAAATTGTGATATTAGACAATTTCCCCAGTATCACGGCAGAAAAGTTTTTACAGCTGTCAAACATCGATCGATAATTTATAAAGAAATTCATTTCTTTAACGCAAAGATAATATTATCATTTTTTTTTCAAAACAATATTAATAACGAGCATTATTTAAAGGTGTTTATTTATTTCTGTAATTATTTATTTTTTAAATTTTAACTATTGGGAAGTTATAAACATGGTGAGTTTATAAACTAATAATCATAATAATTCATGTTATGAGTCCATTTTATACTTTTATTTGCTCCTTCATGCAAACAACAATTAAAGTTTGTTATTTTCCACTTGATCTTCTGCCACTTTAACGGCTTGTCGATTTTATTTATCATATTTTCCTTGTTAACATGTTATTTGTCAATCCAAATAAATAAGTCAATGAATAATATTTAAGATTTCAAGTATTGACTGATCAAACAACAACAACAACAACAACAACGCAGTTGTCAAATGATATTTGATCATGAAAATTTAAATGACTAATTGATTTTTTAAATTTAATTAGTCACAGATACCTAATGATGCTTCACAAGGAGCTACTTCTTCGATAGAAGCAAATATTGTATCACCACAAATGCCAATGCCAGTGTTGACTGTTAATTTACCAAGTAACTCTGGCTTCAGTGATTATCTTCGTCCACATCATAACACATTATCAATGGTAAAAAATATTAAATAAATAATCTAATATATCTGAATATATCTGGTTTTTATTTATCAATAAAAAAATTAATTAAATTTATTTAATACTTAATTATAGAGCATGGATGATTTACCACCACCAAAGCTAGATTTCTCAGCACCACCTCCATATGAACTGGCAACAAAATTACCAAGTTATGAAGAAGTACAACGTGAAAAAACACTTCATGGTGAACCAATTCCCCATGGACCAATTAATATCGTATGTTATTCATACAATTTTTTTCTAACATGAATATTAATCATAAATAATGACTAAATCAATTTAACAGAGTGGAATAAGAACTCAACAGCCATTAACAATTCTGGCACTTGATCCAATAAGTGCCACTGAAGTTGATCCAGAAAATGGTTTACTTGGTACTGATTTTACTTTCTACACAGTATTTTTGCGTAAGTTTAAATATATATATTTTTAAAAAATTAATACTACTGTATAAATTAATTTAAATATATTTGTTTTTTAGTTGCATTTTTTTTTAATTGGATTGGATTTTTATTGTCAATGTGTTTTTGTCACACAATTGCTGCAAGATATGGTGCTCTTGCTGGATTTGGTCTTTCATTGACAAAATGGACTTTAATTGTCAAGCATTCAACTGATTTGGCATCACGTGCTAATTCATGGCTATGGTGGTTAATCATGGCACTTGGTAAGTTATCCTAATATTATTTACTTGAACATTTAATGTATTTTATTATTTATTATTATTTTTTCCAGGTATTATTATTTGCTTACGTGCTGTCACTCAATATTTAAATATAAAACGCGGATGGAAATTATTGTCTGGCAGTGCTCAAGAACGCCTGCTATTTTTTTACTAAATATTCATATGCATCTATATATGTTTAGAGAGATTATTTACAAGATAAAAAAAAAAAAACAAAATATTAATTTAATCCAGTGATGATGCTATAGAGTATCTTGCATTTTTCGTTAATTTTTTTTTTTTTAATTTAAACTTGCACGATATATAATAATCGATAACACATATGGTAAATATTAATTTCTATTTATTGTTGTTTAAACAAAAAGCTTGAATGAAAATGGTGAATTACCAAAAGGATTAATCAATTTAATTTCTTTTTGATTTTAAAAAAGATGAAATTGTAATTGGATTTGATATGTATTTACTTTGCGCCATTGATTAATATCATATAAAAATAAATATATATACAGGTATATATATATACGTTCTTTCATAAGTCAAAATAAGGAATCAAAAAGGAGTGCAGTAATTTCATTACAGCTTTTTATTTATAAAAAAAATTATAAATATCGTACTACAAAATTAAGTTTAAAAATAATTATTACATGTGATTATTATTTTAAATAAATATTTAATACAACAAAATATATTTCAAATTATTATCCAAGAAAATAACATGAATTGTAAAGATATAAACTAATAGTATTTTAGAGAAATCTCATTATTTTATTAATTTTATTAATTCCACAATGTGATAACAAAAAAAAATTATTTAAATTAGAATAAAATTGACTAATTCAAAAAACTATTAACAATGCATATTTTTATGATTAATTTATTTTAACGATATTATATGCCAATTTTTATATAAATCGGATTAATTAAAACTGCGTTTCCAAGGAACCGGTCACTACTCTTTATTATATAGAATATAATGAAAGCACTATTCCATTTCATTTTTAAACATCGTACAGAATAATAAACAAATACCGATTAACAAAAATAATTTCATGTCTATATAAATAATAATAATAATAAAGAGAGGTGTGCATAATTAATAGTCATTTAACAAGTTGTATATATCGATGCGCATATAAAATTTCGAAGTTAGTTCATTTTTTAACCGTTTGTAGTTAGTATCTGTATACATTATGTTTATTTTTTTTTGTATTACCATGTTTTTGTGTAGCTTCTCTTACTTGTCTCACAATAATAAGATAAATCCATCTCTCTCAAATTCTCGTAATATCACAACGCACATATGATATCCGTCGTAGATATAAAAAAAATAAATAAAAATACTTTGTATGTGAGCATGATTCATGATGCAGTTATGCATTATGACCGATTACACCTTAAATATTTATAAAATAAATTAATAATAATACATAGATTATTATTAATAATAATATCATTTTTTAAAATATTTTTCTATCAAATATATCATATTATTATATTGTTTGTTATTGTTGTTGTTGTTGTTATCGTTATTAGTTTTAACTTTTTAAATTTGTGTAAAAAAAAAACAAGTTTGTCAAAGTGAATATATTATAATTTTTTTTTTTACTTTTGTTAAATATTAGTTTAATTGTTAAAATATTTTTACTGTTTACCTGCAGTCATATATGTAATATAATCACAAAGGAGAACGGAGATTTCTATTCTTAGATAATACACACAGGTAAAATTAATTTAAAATAAAATTATGTTTTTCTACGTTTTAAATTTTTCAATTTAATTATTTAAAAATAAAATATTGATAATGATTAAAAATAATTTATTTTAATCATTTAAGGAATATTTTTTGATAGAAAAAAAAATACATAATGGCTGGTGAACAATTTTCATTAGTTTGGAATAGTTTTCCAACAAATTTATCATCTGGTTTATTTTCATTGTTGACTGATGAGCATCTGGTTGATGTTACATTAGCTGCTGAAGGAAAAATACTGAGAGCACACAAATTAATATTATCTGTTTGTAGCACATATTTTCGTGATTTATTCAAGGTATGATTAAATTAATGTTAAACCTGTATTTATTTTTTATACACATGTATGTGATGATAACAAAGTTAAGACGTAAAAAATGAACTTATATTTCATAATATTTATTTTTATACAGGGTAATACATGCAAGCATCCAATTGTCATATTAAAAGATGTTAATTACAATGATTTATTAGCAATGCTACATTTTATGTATCAGGGTGAGGTAAACATTAAACAAGAGGATATATCAAGTTTTTTAAAAGTTGCAGAAACATTACAAATAAAAGGCCTAACAAGAGAAACAAATCAAGTAAATATAACTTAAATTTTCATTTATCATTAACTTATTAATATTGTATTTATTTTTTAACAACAGAATAAAAATAATAAACAAGCTGAATTAAATACTGAAAGACTGGATGGTGAAATTAAATTTGAAAAAGAATGTGATGTTGATGAAGATATTGATGTTGATGTTGATGTTAATGATGATGATGAGCATGATGAAGAGTTAGCAATTGAAAAATTGCATAAACAATTATCAAATATACAAGACAATAATGAATCACACAAAGTTGATGATGATGATAATGCATCAACATCTTCAAGCATAACATTTCATAACGAAAATAATTCTGACAATAAAATTAATACACAATTACTATCATCAATAAACGATAATAATATGAACATTGAAAACTTAAAAAATACAAATAATCAAGCATCAAATAATAATAATAAAGATAACACTGATGACAATGATAAACCATTGGATTATAGATTTGTTATGACACAATCAACATCAAAAAATTTTAACACAAATGAAAACAATCAGGTACAATCACCACAAGAAAGTGCTTCTTATCATTCTGATTATCATGAAGAACCATCAGGTAATGACAATTATATTAAAAGTAAATTGTAATGGAAAAAACAATTAATATGATTAATAAAATTTTACAGATATAAATCAAGCTCAAAATTGTGTGGATAATTTAGAATGTCAGCTATCAAGAGCACCAAAAGGACGTAGAACAGTTAAAGGAATATCTCATAGTACATTACCACTTGAAACAACATTACGTGTTGTGTCTGAACTTGGTCCAACATTACGTGTTGATCGTGGTAAAGTTGTACGTATGTATTCATGTCCATGGTGTTTACGACAATTTACACGTAAAGAAAATCTCAAACTTCATGTTAAATATTTACATGGACCACTTGAAAGTTTAACATGCAAATTATGCGGTAATAAATATAAAAATAGTAATAGTTTACGTGTTCATTCTTATCTTTATCACAATACTAAACGAAATAAGCATAATAGTCCACTTGTTGCAAGCCATACTTGAGATTCTATTAATTTTTTTTTCATCATTTACTCATTATTAACAACTTTATTACAATTTATAATTGTTTTTATTACGTTAGATAGTTTTTTCTGTATTGTGAACTATATACTTGTTATTTTGTATACCTTAGTGTATAAATTTATATTATAATTATTATTCATATAATTTTTACGTATGTTTTATATATTTTATTATTTGTTTAATAATAATATTGTTAATTTTTTTAATCTGGAAAAAGAAAATTATTATTGATAAAACGAAAAGGAACGAAAGATATAACTGTAACAAAACTTTTCTATTTGTTTAACTATTTTGTAAATAATTCATTAAGAAATATATTAACTGTTTTGTTGATAATAATAGTATATTTTCACAAGTTGGGAACAAAAAATAAAAAGTGTAAAATTAATTCAAGTCTACCAAATGTCAAGAAAAATAAAAATTTACAATTGATATTGTATATAAATAAAATTGATAAATAAAAAATAATTAAAACATAATTAAATAAATAAATAAAGTCAAATAAATATTATACAGGTGTTTATTTTTATTAATTATTTATTTTAAAACATTAAACAAACAATTAGACATCATTTTCAATTTTATTCATATAAAAGTTGATTAAATACGATAAAAC
>JAPYYR010000955.1:0-19861 GCA_030523065.1 Aphidius colemani | reverse complement strand
TGTATCAGCAAACCTTATTGTGCTTTTACTTACGAAAATGAACAACATCACTTGGTGCTGGTGTTATTGATTTTAATAAATGCTTTGGTGCTGTTATCGATAAACATTTACGTGTTGTTGTTACGCTACAACATACGCTGTTTAGAGATATTATATTTTTTTATTAAAAACTATAATATTACAATTTTCTATATAACAAAACTATCAAAGTTACATTTTATTTTTTTTTTTGTTTGTTTGTCATATTTACAAGTAGTGACGTGAAAAGTAGTGTTTTTAAAAAAGTTTAGGCAAAAGTGTAGTATGATGTTGGTGATGCTTATAAATAACAACATGTGGGTCTTGTTAGTCGAGACCCGCTGAGTGCATAAAAGACTATCATAGAGCATCAAAATTGGATGCCTCGTGCTTGTCTTTACTCCATTCGAGACCTTGTTAACATCAAAAAGCTTGCCGCTATTGCAACTACGTGTATACTATTAACTTTGCCAACCAACAACTCGAGACTTTTCGAAGCTGATAGACCACTTTCAAATAATAATAATATAAACCATATTCAAAAGTATAATGTTACAGTATGATGTGATATTATATTCTTTGAACAATCGACTCAAATACTTTGTTAACAAGTGAATAATTATGAGAACAATATACTGAAATAGTTTATATTACTTTAGTTTTATCCAGTTAATATATCAACAAAAACTTCATCAAGTACTTTATAAACTATTTAGTGAATAGTGTAGTGATCATTGTTTTGTGTAAAGTGTGTTGTGCTTGTGCGTAATCATTGAACCTGTTGAATCATCACATGAACTACTACATGGATTGCAGTATCCTGAGCAATTTGATGACCAGCGTGGGAAGATGAACATCCGCTTACAAGGTAGGATTTTTAATAATTATTATAATTGCATATGGTTTTGGTTTTGTAAAGAGTCCTGAATATTATTATCTCTCCATCTTGCTTCGATAAATGATTTAAATTGTTACTGCTTTTGTTACAATATTGTTCTCGTTATCAGTGTATATGCAAAAACCCCCCCAAGTAGTCTAAATATTATTGAATCCATCATCAAAATTTGCTGCTTAGAGCGCAATTTTTTTTCATAATATATCATTCGTGTATCAAGCAATACAGTGTTTTATTTTTTTTTTTATACAGTAAGTATATACTTAAATATTTTATTTTATAATAAATTAAATAAAAATTACATGGAGACAATTGTAAATATTGATATTAATATTATAGTGATAAACACACCTGTGTCCTCAATAATCTAACGTAGAAATATTATGAAAATTCAAAGCTTCCGGATAAACAATTAATACTATGTCAATAATTAATTTTGAAATAGAAAAAAAATATATTTGTTTTTCTTTTTAAATAAATAGACATGCTATTGATTTTTTTTTGTTTTTTTATTCAAAATTTATTATTATTTATTCAATAAAGCATTGACGTGCTATTTTACCTTGAAATTTCATATCAAACATCTATATTTTTCATATAAATACAATTGTCGAAATGAAATTAATATAATTGAAAAATTTTTCATCATGAATATATCGTGCAAATTAATTATTTTTGGTTTTTTTGTAGTCTTATTATTGCATCAAATTGATTATTGTGATGCTAAAATAGCTAGAAGAAAACTTGAAGAAAGTATATTTGAAAATTTACAAGATTTAATAAAGCTAATACCTGATCCAGTTGGCAAAATATTGTCAACAGTATCAAGTACATTTTTTTCATTTTACATTGCACGTCAAGATGAAGAAAAAAAACTTAAAAAAGATACAAAAACATTAAATAAAAGTTTAACAGATAATTTTTTAAGTGCACAAAAACAAGAAGAAAGATTTGATCGTATTGATAATTTGATTATAACAGAATCACAAAGAGTTATTGATGAAATTGTTAGTGCTGTTGTTGGTGAAAAAATTGTTGATAAATTACAAAATAAAATTAATTTTTTCCGTGGTTATTATGATGACAGATTAACAAGATGTTTATTAAATTCCACCTGTTCATCAGTGTTTGAAAAATTTGATAAAGATGAGTTACTTGATCGTAATAAAGAATACAGAAAAGAATTAAAAGCATTTGTTGATGAATCAATTGCAATAAGATCAGAAACTAAGTCAATTAAAAAACTAAGATCTATTTTTGATTACATTGTTGATGAGTATGAACTACAGGTAAGACAATGCAATTAATAATTCCAATATAAATACAATAGATTTATTTATTAATTTATTTTTATTTTAGAAAAATAAAAGTACTGATTGTAATACCAATGAATCAATGAATGATAAAATATTTGACTTGTCAATGGTAATATTGGCTGTTGTTGCAAAAAGTTATTCAGTTGTAATGGCTGCTCATTTTCGTTCATATAATGAGGCTGTTGATAAAAATAAAGATAAAGGTAATAAGTTTTATTTTAATTATTAAAAAAAGGATAAATTAATTGATATATAAATTTTCCTAGATGCTGCTGATTACATGACATCTGCAATGGACAGAATGAATGAATATCAAAGAGACATTTTAGCAATTGTTGCAGCAACTCATCGGGCACTCAATGAAACGTCTAGAGATATTAGACCATGTGATCCAACCGAGCATATCAAAAGTATATATTTAATTATTTTGTAAATAAATATCTAATAAGTATGAAGAATATTTTTGTTAATTTTTTTTATTTTTATATACAGATAAAACTTGGCAGAGATTAAAGAAAATTATTGTTGCTGAAAAACTTGATCGTAAAAATAAAACAGTATTTAATGAAAATGAAGACAAGGATACTGATAGTGATGAAAGTGATGATGAAGAAGAAGAAGATGGAATTAAAGAACTTAGATTTTCATGTTATGGATTTCCTGAGTTAAATGAATTAAATACTGCCTATCGAAATGTAAAGTACTTTTAAATTTATTAAATATTTAAAGAGCTAAAAAAACTAATTAAATAATATTTACAGTTATCAGATTCAGATAGAAAATTTTCTTATTTTGCTCATGAGACAAAAGCAACATTTTTTAAATCGAAATATGAGACTGAAAAAAAATGGGGAAAAGAAAAAAATGAAACTGAAAAAAAAAGTTTACAAAGAATACATAAAAAATCATCAAAAGGTGAACGTATGTGTTGGGTTGAACAGGATCCAAGTGGTTCAGTTAGAAAATTTAGTACACAAAGTGTTACAGCATCACCTGGTTTGTCAGTATACGAAAATAATTTTAATTTTATATTTATTTAAAAGAGACAAGCCCCAACAAAGTTGTAACATTGTTTTATTGTTTTTTAGTGTGGTAACTGGAATAAAATGGTTGATAAAAAGTAAGACAGTTTACATGGAAATACAAGAGGGTAAATATGTTAATGGCAGTATTGATCAATCAACTGTTAAGTGGAAATCAACACCTGAAGATGACAGTCAAACTGTATCATTTAATTTCACTAATAGAAAATTGAGTTTAAATGAAATTGTACTGCCACCAAATACACTTCTTACTGGTGTTCAATTTGAATATGTTTTTGGAATTATTTTTATAAAAGCTGAAGGAAGAGAAAAAAATCCAACTGACAATGAATTAACTGATAAAATAATAAGTGTTTCATCAAATTACTCAGCAACAAAGTAAGCTTTATTTGACTTAAATAATTATTATTAAATTAACTTGTTTGTTTTTTGTTTAACTAGATTATTATTGAAGCAAGTTGATGAGCTTGATGCTTCAGAGTTAGCTCCATTAAATAGTCAACATAAAGTTTATCGTAATTCAAACAATCATTACATTGAATTTGAACCAACAAGTTTTGAGAAGGATGCTGGTCAAACAATGATACCATATTTGGATATTCAACCAGTATTTACAACACCAGCAAGACCAATGGGTGGAGTTGGAATTTATCACAAAACAATGACTGGATATGGTGGATTTGTTGGACTCAAACTTTTAACTGCTGATGTTTCACATAAAATTAATGAAAATACTATCAACATATTTTTTAATCAAATTAATAATATTTTTAAAAATTTTCTTGGATATGATAAACCAATAAATATCCAAGCGAGTTATAAATAATAAAAAGAATTCTTTTTTACAGTGTAAACAAAACAACAACAACAATAATTATTATTTATTTATAAACTATGAATAGGCTGATAGAAATATTTTAAATAGTTTAATATTCCATTATTAGATAAGAAACTAAATCGCTTTTGTGATCATGAAAACAAGAAAATTAGAAAAGGTTATCAGGAGAGCATAACTTAAGGCAATATACTGTTGAACAAACTGCTACTTCTTTAAGTATTTTACTCTGCTGGTATTTATTTTCATGAATTTCGTCATTTTACAAAGCTCACATAACAGATTATCACGTGGTAATTTTTTCGAGATTAAACACTATTTTTTTATGGTTAACAACACGATTTAGTTGATCATAATAATAAAAAATTATAAATAAATTATATTATTGTTTTTGTTGTTATTGAATAGCCAGCACATGATATTTGCTAGCCAAATAATAAATATAATTTTTATAAATAAATAATAAAAAATATATTAAAAATGACATAAAATAAATATTGTTATTGTTTTGTTAAATTAAATATATACAAATAAATAATTAAGCTTTACTATAACCAATATAACATAAATTAATAAATATTTTTTGGTTTATCATCTTGGTTATATTGGCTCAATAAAAAAAAAAAAATGTATCAAGAACAAAATAAAAATGTATCAAAATCAAAAAATATTTTTTGGTCATCAATGATTGTAAGTATGAATAAATTAATAATTCAATATTGCAAGTATATTGTTTAACGTCAATAATATTTCAAGTCTGGAGCAGCTGCTGGAGTACTATGTGATGTTATATTTTTTCCAATGGACACTGTCAAAACTCGTCTTCAAAGTCAACATGGTTTTATAAAATCAGGAGCATTTAAAAGTTTGTATCGTGGTTTATTACCAGTTATTGCTGGATCAGCTCCATCAGGTAATTAATAATTAAACTATTAAAATGTAGTAGTGATAATTAAATTTAAAAAAGTTAAAAATTTAATTCAACAGCATCTTTGTTGTTTATGACATACGAGGGATTCAAAGAAATTGTTCAACCAAAAGTATCACCACAATATCATACATTTGTTCATATGGGAGCTGCATGTTGTGCTGAATTGGTAATTTAATTTACAAAATAATTAATCTACTCAGTCAATAGTTTCATAACTTAATTGAAATTAATTTGTATAGATATCTTGTCTTGTGAAAGTACCAGTTGAAGTATTGAAACAAAGAAGACAAGCACTTTTAGAAAATTCAAATCCAACATCACTTGGCATTAGAACTTTATACAGAGGATATGGTAGTACTTTACTTCGTGATGTACCATTTGGATTATTACAAATGCCATTGTGGGAATATTTAAAATTATATTGGAAAAGACAACAAGGAAGAGATTATTGTACACCATTTGAAGGTGCAACATGCGGTGCATTATCTGGTAAATATTAAAATTTTCTAATTATTACAAGTCAATAAATTAATTATTATTATATTTATAGTTACAATATCAGCTGCTGTAACAACACCACTTGATGTGATTAAAACAAGAATAATGCTTGCTCATGCATCAAGAAAAAAAGTTTATATTTTATCAACAATGAAAGAAGTCTACAGAGAAAAAGGAATGAAAGGGTAAAAAAGGTTTTACCAATTTAATTATTTGTTGTTATTAAATAATAATGATTTTTTTTTATTTAGATTATTTGCTGGATGTTCATTGAGAGCTGTTGGATTTACAGTTGGTGGATTTTTATTTTTCGGTGTTTATGAACAATCAAGATATCTATGTGAAACTGTTTTATTTGTTGATCCTGCTGTTAGGTAATTTAACTAATTAATAGATAATATTATAGTTGAATTTATACCATATTAATAAAACATTTGTGAAGGAATATATACTGTTTTTTATTTTGTTTTTTAAATATATATATTTACAGAAATTAAAGTAAGTATAAATCTTATGAAATAATAATACGTAAACTGTCAAAGATTAATAAATATATTATTAACTTTGTTTCAGTGATCCACAACATCCTGATGAATCATTTTTTTTACCAGATAAAATAATATTGACTGATCCATTTTCAAATTGATTTTCAGGATCTGATAGATAATCTTTTCCAATTTCAATAAACATTTCATCTGTTTTAGAGTAAGTAAAATGGTATTATTAGTTGGTTGATATTTTTTAAAATAAATAAATAATATATTACCAATATTTTCACCAGTTTTACTGGATGTTACGAAAAATTTTGACTGTATACCAGCAGTATAATTATCAACAGTTTCTAAACTTGGTGTTGCGTTATGACCAAGACGTAAAAGATCTTTTTTTGTTGCACATAAATATATTTTACATTTTTCTTCGATACTACGAAGTTCCCTTATCCAATATTTAGCTTTGTTAAATGATGATTGATCGGTTACATCATAACAAACAATTGCTGCTTTTGCACCACGATAATATATTCTCACCATTGCTTCATATCTATTAATTTAAAAAATTTAATTAGCTTTAATATAATTTAATAATTATTTTTTTATATACCTTTCACTACCAGCAGTATCCCAAATACCAAGAACCAAAGTTTTTTCATCAACATTTATTTGTTTTGATGTGTAGGCAGCACCAATTGTCTAAAAATAATTATTCATTTATATAATTACAATAATACGTGTATTTTAAATTGTTAATTTAATTATCTTACATTTTTAAAAGCCAAATTTTCATAGAATCTTTCATTGACATATCTTTCTATTAGACTTGTTTTACCAACAAGAGATTGCCCAAGTAAAACAACTTTGAAATCAACACGAGTCATTTTGATTCTTTAACAACAAAAAAAAAAAATTATTTTTAAATCAATAATTACACTTTTTATTGTTCACATTAGTGAACTTTATTCACTTTGTTTATATACAAGTCATATTCTTTTTTTATATCAACAAAAACTTTAGGTTATAATTTGCTTTATGAAACTATATAGTTTATAATTATTATTTATAAAAACAACACAATATTCATTTGTTTTCTTGAATAATCAAAAAAAAATAATATAAATTATTAATAATTACTTTTAATTGATCAATGAATGTTGTGTTGCTTTTTTTCGGTAGACTTGATAAATAAACATAAACACTTTGTTTAATGCAGTTTAAGCTGACTCTTTTTTTTTTTCTTTTTGTCAAACATAAAAGTACAAACTTACGAAGCTACTGGTTGACTGACTCATTCTATATTAAATATACAAGACAATACAATGACAGTGTCAGTTGTCATTCTTTTAATCATCAGTTTCATGAATTGCACTATCAAAAAAATATAATAATAATGAAGTCAATAAACAAAGCATTAAATTACATGTTGCTCGAGTTTCAACTTGGAGCAAAAAGAACACTTGATAGTTGGTTTTTGAATATTATAAATTAATTATTTGTCAGAACAAATAAATGAATATTTATGAGAGATGACTTGGCATCACTTGGTACCACGAAAAGATAAGCAAAACTGATAATCAAATAAATATTTGATGAGTCAACTTTGTTGTAGACAAAAATAATCATTTAAATTTTGATTGGGATTCTGCTGGAATATAAACAAAATATTATTGACCAAATGAAGCAAATAAGACATCAGTAATTTACATTTAATCATTATCATTTATTTATTATCATGAAACATTTTTTTTTAATTTTTTTTTGTGACTGTTATTATTTATCTATGTGTACTTCCTTAATTAACATTATGATATAATAATTATGTACACAATTCTGCTTATATTTGGAACATAAATTTTTAAATTATCTATTGTTTATTTTTATTTTTGTAATGATGATTATTTTTTTAGTCTATGTGTTATTTTTTTACTTGGCTTTACCTTGGGCAGCAACTGCAGCAATAGCAGCCTTGACTGTTTCTTCATCACCCAAAAATTTCATTGAAACAACTGGCTTGAAATTTTCATCAAGTTCATAAACAAATGGAATACCAGTTGGTAAATTTAATCCCATTATTTGGTCATTACTCATTTCTGTAAATAACAAAATAAATATAATTATTAATTTATTTTAAAATTTAATTACAGATAAACAAAATATTAAAACTTACGATCAAGATGTTTGACAATTCCTCTCAAGCTATTACCATGTGCAGCAATAATAATATTTTTTCCAGCTTTTAATTGTGGAATAATAACATCATTCCAATATGGAAGAGTTCTTTCAATAGTAAGTTTTAATGATTCAAATTTTGGAAATTCTTCTGGTTTTGGTCCATCAGCATAACGTGAGTCTTTGACAATATTATCATAATATTTATGATCTGATTCCATTGGTGGTGGTGGTGTATCAAATGATCTTCTCCATATTTGTACTTGTTCTTCACCATATTTTGCTGCTGTTTCAGCTTTATTCATACCAGTAAGACCACCATAATGACGTTCATTTAATCTCCATGTTTTATTTATTGGAATGTTTTCCTGTCCAATTTCCTTGAGAATTGATCCAAGGGTAACTTGAGCACGTGTCAATACTGATGTATGAGCTTCATCAAAAGTATAGCCTGATGCTTTGAGTGCTTTTCCAGCAGCCAATGCTTCATTTTTACCTATTTAATAATCAAAATATTAAATAAATATTTTAGAAAATTAAATTTTTAATTATAAAAATAACAAATTAATTCAAAATAATGTTGATACAATTTTTTGTTTAACAATTATTGATTATTGAATAACTTATTAGTGACCTTTTGTCCTTGGATTAGGTAAAAAAATGTCAAATGTAATTGAACAATAAATGAACTCACCTTTTTCAGATAGACCAGCATCATACCAACCACAGAATAAATTCAATTGATTCCATTCACTTTCACCATGACGTACCATAACAATTCTGTATTTTGCCATTTTAATTAATGAGATTATTATTTATTTGTAATTGATAATACTTGTTAATTTGATGGAATATTGAGAGCTCGACCAAGCTCGACAAAATTAGACAGAATAAAATATTCAACGTAGTTAAGTTTGCCAAGAGTCGAATTTAATGTATCGATGAATTGTTTGAAGTTGTTGTCGAGAGTTTTTTTTCCAACGTTATATATATATATATAATATTTCAAATGTAATTGAATTAATTTTTATGCATTAATTTTTCAAGTGTTAAATAGTAAATAAAATTTTAAATTAAATTACTGTGTAAATGGGATGCTAGAACAGACATGACCTCCACGTGGTGCATCCCGGGTCATGCTAACAAGTCTGTTAAATTTTTTTTTTAAAAGTATTTGTAGTGATTACTTGAGTAATAGTATCATAGTGAATTTAGTCTAAAAAAAAGTAAAAGTGTAAATTGGTGATAGTGATAACAAGTGGTAAATTGAATGAGTAAAAAAAAAGGAAAAAAAGTGTGAAAATGTAAACTAGTGATAGTGGTAAATTGAATGATTAAAAAAAATATATAAAAAAGTGTAAATAGTGCCTGTTGGTGTTATTGGGATTACCTATTCATGGATCATCTGTATTTACCTGGGTTGCTGAAAGGATTAAACTAATTTGATTGGATTATTGGAGTCTACCTTGATAATTTCTACATGGATTGCTGAGATAATTTAACTGGATTTAATTGGATGATTGGAGAGACTATATACCTTGACAACCCTTACTTTGGCTGGGATTTTTTACATGAGAATTTTGCTGTTTGCTGTCATAAGGTAAGTTCCTCTAGATCGTCAATGACTAGTTGTAATTATATTAACCTATCCCGGAAAAGTGCTTTGATATCCTTGAAGTTACAAAAAAAAATATATTTTTTTGAAGCTTCTCGTCGTTCCCAACTATAAATGTATATTATTTGATTTGTTGTTTAGATTCATTTTGACTGTATTAATTATATATTCAATTTTTTATGCCAAATTTAATGGTGATAGTGTAAAAGTCAAAATGAATCGACCCTGTCTTCCTCAAACAGAATAGACAGGGGTGATTAGGATGTATTATTATCTATCGTGATAATTTATAATAGATAAATTATCACCCTTTTCCAATCGCGATGTATGTTATAGTCTTTAAGGTTTTGTTTATTTGATATTGAATGCACTTTTCCAAAAATATGTATTGAAAATATTGTTTTTTATTGTGTTTTTCAGGATTTTAGTGTTTCAGATTTTTATTATTTTCAGGTTTTTATGTTTGACATAAATTTTTAATATTTTTAAGATTTTCATAGTTTCAGGAAGCTTGGGAGCTTGGAATATTTCAAGATTGACAAGACTTCGTCGTTTGCTATTTCTTGAAGATCATATTTCCAATATAAAAGGATAACTTATGTAGGATCATTGAGTTTTTATCAACGTCCATATATTAGACAAAAAAAAGTCTTATTTCTTGGGTGACTTTGAAAAAAGACAGGTAAAATTTACATATAATATAATTATTTATTAATCATTTTTTAATATTATTATTAATTTACATTATGATTGATTTTTTTTTCTTTGGAATTACTTAAACAATTTTTTTTTTTTTAAATATGTAAATTCCAAGATGCAAAATATTGTTTTTTTATTTGATATTATTTTTATTTGGTTGATTATAAATTTATATAGCTCTATATTAATTTCAATAATCTATTAAACTTTTAAAATTATTATTATTTTTTATATTTAATCGGCAATTATACAGTCAATTAATTTTTAAAAATTCACTATCGAGATAATTTAAATAGCTGCCATTCGCTACTGCCATCTGGTATCCGATAAATTGTATTATGAAAAAATAATAATAATTAAAAATGACGACGTAAATAAAAACATGAATCATGATAATAATTAAATAATGAAATGGTAGTCTTTTGTTTAATGAATACACACAGAAGTTAATATTGCATTAAAAAACAATAAAATACAGTAAAATCTTGCTACTTTAAAGTGTTTAAAGTTAAAATTAAAATTATATAATTTATTGTCCGAAAAAATTTAGACTAGTCATCTTGAAAAAATGGAAAGTATAAATGACAATTTGCCAATGCCAAAAGAATTGATGCCTGAAGCTTGGTTTATTGATGAACGAATGAATTCCATGTTTGCTGAATTTCGTAATCGTTCAGTAAATCCACAAGATTGGGATTCAAAATATAAATTTTGGGAAGGTATTATTGCGTCCTGGTTGAGTTATAAAAAACAATGTACATTTGATATTATTCAGTTGTCATCAACATTTAAAAGAAAAGGAAGAACACCACTTTGTTTATCAACAGTTGTTGAAGAACTTTACAAGTATATTGTTTATTTAATTAATTAATTAATTATTATTATTATTATTTGTATTAATTCAATTTAACCATTAATAATATTTTATTTTAGAAAAGGAGAAATAACAAGTGAACATGAATTTTTAAATGACAATACAAGTTGGACATCTTGGGCAGTAAATACAATGGTTAAAAAACCAGTTGTATGGTCATTTTCTAAAATGAAAGATTATTTATTACCACAAAAAACAATAACATCACCAGAAATAAAATATATTCATTTTAAAACACTTCAAGAAATAGCTGATTTAATATTAAATTTATCTGATAATGATAAAGAGTTAATTCTTTCAGTTGCACAAATAACTAAAAAATGTTGTGATAAATGTAATAATAAAAATATAACTGAAGAAAATATTAGAATGGCATTATTGTGGTTGTCAAAGCTTAAAAAAGGTCCAACTATTCAGCCAACTATGGAAAAATATGATTTATTATTAAAGATATCATCAACACGTGTTGATAATTTAACAGAGAATGATGAAAGTTTATTTAAATTGAAAGAAAGTGAAAGATTGCTTCTTGAAAAAATTGAAAAATTAGAAATTGAAAAAAATGATTTATTGGTTAAGGCTAAATTATCAATGGACAATGGTCTCAAAGAAAGTGCAAAAACTCATATTAGAAAAAAACGTGAATGTGATAAAAGAATTGAGAGACAGGCTGCAACACTTCAAAATCTTCAAACTTTAATATCAAATATTCATGATGCACACTCAAATACTGATGTTCTTGCTGCATACAAAAGAGGATCTAATTTATTAAAAGGTTTTGAAAAATCAGGTCTCAATGAATTTAATGCTCGTGATACGATGGATGACATGGCTGAGGTATTATTTTATTTTTCATATAATTTGTTAATTTTTTTATTTATTAATTTTATTAATGATTTTTTGTTTATTCAGGCTGTCAATGAATATCGTGAAATTCAATCGGTATTATCAGAAACAATTAAAGCAAATGATTCTGATTCTGAACTTGAACAAGAACTTGAAGATATCCTCAATTCAAGTGTTAAAGATACATCATTACCAGCTGTTCCTGATACGAGTCTTCCAGATTTAGAAAAAGAGCTTGAAGCTTTAAACATGAAAGGTAATTTATCATCAATTTTATTTTATCTAATATAAATTAATATTATATATTTTTTATTACAGGTGTTAATTTGGTAGATAATAATACTCCAAAGAAAATTGAAAAAACAATAAATTTTTAGTAGAATGTGAGTTGATAATTTATTTTTACTATCTAATGTTTAATAACACAATTTATGTTTTTAATATGTAAAAATAAATATGAAAAATAAATTATTGATGTTTTTATTTTGATATTTCTGAGGGTTTTTTTTGTTTTTTTTTTTTTGAAGGACAACTTGATAAATAAATTATTTATGTTGATGATAATTTCTTTGACATTCTGGATAATATTTGTCATTTTTAAGTTTAAAAATAACATCTTGAATCCAATCAATGTGACTTGATACTTCTGTGTACAATGCATGACGATAACTATCACAAATTCTACTTCCAAATGACATTTGTAAACCAACACCAACACTGACTATTCCACGAAGATAAGAAAGTCCTTGAAGTTCAAATACAAGACCACCTCCACTGTCTCCATCACATACAGATGATCCTAACAAAACAAAAGCCAATGAAAAACATTAAATTAACTCGTGTAAATAAATTAAATTACCATTTGTATAGCCAGCACAAAATTTATCGAGTGTTAAAAATTTTAAATATTCATCAGTACTATTTGTGCATTGATTTGATGGTACAACTGGTACATTAATTTTTTGTATAATAAAACTTGATGATCCTTGAGCTGTTCTACCAAAACCAGCAACAAGTCCAATACCTCCAATTTCAATGGCTTTATGTTTAAATATTGTATCCAAACAAATTGGCACCAAAAATAATGTAAAAAGAAATGATTTATCAACTTGTAAAATTGCAATATCAGACTGATAATTTCCTACACTTCCAGTATATGCACATTCAACATAAATTTTATTTATCTATAATTAATGAAAATAAAAATGTATAATAGTAGCTATATAATTATACTAATTATTAATAGTATATTTTGTTAACTAACTTTTCTTTTTTGAACGTAGTTATAATCATGAAGTGGTGAATCATAATCACGATATGTATTTCCAGCAGCAACATAAATATTTGATGGATCTTTAACTTGATGATTATTATCTTCATAAACACAATGTGCAGCTGTTATCAATAAATTTTCGGTAATTATTGTTGCACCACAAATAAATTCTTTTTCAATTTGATAATCATCATTTTTTTTAGCTTCATAGAGGGTTGCATGCCAAGGAATTTCAGTAATGTTTGGAAAACTTCCATTGACAATTAGAGTTGGTGCAATTAAACGATTTGTTCTGCCACAATCTATAACACATTTTTTTTTTATTATTTATTAAAATAAAACAAAATAAATACACATGGCTTTTATTAATCCTTTAATTTTTCGCTAACATCTATTTACTTAAAATATACATGAAATTGTTGTAGTTAAAATCAATACTATCATTGTTTAATACTTTTAAATTAAAAAAATAAAATAAAATAAGTTGACTCAATTAAAGGATTAATAAATTTTTCAATAGATAAATTTTGTTTGTTTTTTTTTTTTTTTTTGTTACACATAAATAACAATTATTATTTATGATTAATCATCAAAAATTTTACTAGATAATTAACTTTTACAATGAATTTATTTTAGGCATATTTTTATTGATATTTTTATGTTCAATTGACTGCATCAACTGATGGTTTATCAATGACATTGGAGTATTTATTAACAGCAAATTTATTAGCACCGAGTAATTCTAATATTTTTGGAAAATTATAATAGTCCATGTCATTGTTATTGTCAATGGTAATTGTTGCATAAATATTAACAACAATATCACCTGGAACACAACGTATTGGTTCTGGTTGCCATTTTCCGTTTGAATTGCATTTGACATGTCTTCCTTGTAGACCAACTGTTGTTGTGTCTTGACGATAACTTGTGTGACATGATAAATCTGCCATTGTACCAGGAAGAACAGAATTATCACAAGACGTCCAGCTTCCGTTTATAACACAGTTTGATTTTGTTGATGCTGAGCTCAATGCTTTACATCGAATTTCTAAAACACCAAGGTAAATAAAATATTTTAATTTTCATAATTTTAATAAATTTATTAATATGTTATAAATTATTACCTAAACACTCGGGAATTAATGACCATTTTCCTTTGAGATCACAGTAAACTTCATTTGAGCCATTTAATTTAAAGCCTTCATCACAACTGTAATTTAATTTTGATCCCGGTGCCATTGATATACCTTGTAAATCATTACCTGTTAAATTTTCACAATTATATTCTGTTTTACATATGTGATGACTCCATTTCCCATGTTTTGGTTGTTCTGGAGCTGTGCATGGTCTCAGTGGTGATGATGATAATGATGACGATCTTGTTGTTGTAGTTTTTGTCGTAGAAGTTGTGAATTTATTTGATGTTGGTTTTCTTCCTGGTGGTGTTGGAGTTGGTCTATTACCACCACAATGAATCGTATCTTCATCAGAACCATCAGCACAATTTCTCACTCCATTACATTTTAAATCACCATCTATACATGCACCATAAGAGCATTTAAAAGAAAATCCTTCACATCTAAAATAACAAGGTTTAAAGGGTATGTAAAACGCAATGATGAAAATATACTTTATAATATAATAGATTCAATTAACTTACTGTACTGATTGACAACTAATCTCAGTTTCATCAGATCTATCACTACAATCTGGTGAACCATCGCAAAGATTAGTTTCATCAATACACTGTCCATTTGCACATGTAAATTGATTTGTTTTACATGTTGAACGTTTTGATGATTTTTTATTATTATCATTACAAAGTAATAATGTTTCATCACTACCATCAGCACAATCATCAATTTCATTACATATTTTATCACCATCAACACAAGCACCATATGAACATCTAAATGCATATTTTGGACAATCAATTTCTGGCTTTAAACATTCACCTTTTGTCTCATCACTTCTATCAGAACAATCAACTTTTCCATCACACAATGATTCACTCTTTATGCAATCACCATTGTCACAACGATATTCATTAATCCTACATCAAATAAATAAAAATTTAATTTTAAAATTCATTGAAGAAAAAAAAAAAATATCAACAATTGATTTTTACCTGCAATTTCTTTGAGGAAATCTGTCGGGAAATTCAAAAGCTGATGACTCAATGATACTCCATATCAAAACTAAAATTATTTAATGAATAAAAAAAAATATAATAATAAGCTCGAGTCAAGGTCAAAGACTTTATCCAACACTCCAGCCATTTTATTACACCTGAACCGGTTTTACAAGAATTTTTCTGATTTTTGTAAAAATATATTTATTTATTTATCAAATTAATTTAACAAACCAAATGAAATCATTTTAAACTTTCAAATCAAATGAACTTTAAACTTTGGATAATTTATTTTGCAATATATTTGACCTCATCAATGATCAATCAACATGTTTACATGCTAATAATATTCAAAAAAAAAATTTAAAAATCGAAAAAAAAAAAATAGTAAATTTATAATTGAAATTTTATTTGTAACTTCATTCACTCACCAATATTTGTTACTAAAATATTAAGTATTTTTTTCATTGTTAAAATAAAAATATGAGCTTTACAAAAAATACTGTAAAGAACTGGTTTCTTTGACAGTCAATTGGACACTGATGAAATAACAGATTAAGATGATATTTTTATTGAAGAAAAAAGAGGATAAAAAAAGCATCAATTTCATCATATCGATGCGATGTGATTTGCATTAAAATTGCATTGGGCTTTTCCCATCGAACACAAATAATTCGTAGAAAAGTGATAAATGATTTTTTTTTTTTTTTTTTTATTTAAAAGAACAATTTATTATTTGTTTATTTATTATAATAATTTTTAAAAAAATCTTGATTAATTTATTGCAGATTCTTTATCGTCCACAACATCTTCATTGTCATTGTCATCTTCTTCTTTTTTATTTTCTCTATCTTCTCTTGGACCAAATGTATGATGTGCTAAATCACCAAGCCAAAGTAACATTGATCTATCATTGACCTCAGTATCTTCAATATGTTTTGATATATATTCCATGTGGAATTTTTGTATTTCCTCATCAAGTTCACTCCATTCAAGAACTTCATGTAGTCCATCTGAGCCATATCTTCTATTATAATTATCATAATGCACATGATTTAATACTAATCCTAAACTTGGTGCAATTGGTACATCCATTTTATTTTCGGCTTCAAAAAATGCATCCATTGCTTCAATTTGAATGATATTTCTCACAACACCAATTGCAACTGCAACCATTTTTCTTATTTGATGTAACATAAAACTTTGTCCTTTTATTAAAAGTGTTGCATATTCAATACCATTTGATACATGAGTGTCTTTTAAATGAAATTTCATTATGAAACGTTGTGCTCTTGGATCATAAGGTCGTCTTTATAATTGAGAAAAAAATAAAATGGTAATTATTTAAAGCTGTTAGTATTATTGTTTATTAATTGAAATATTAAATACTTACACTCTTGCTGTAAAATTATGAAAATTATGTGTTCCTTCAAAAACTTTTAAAACTTCATTAACTTTATCAATAATTTCTGGTGTTATACGATATTCTGTAAATGGTTTACCATCAATCAATTCAAGTTGTTTAATACGTTTTTCAATTTCTTCATCTGACCATTTTTCATTATTAATAAGTTCTGAATCATCTGGTGCAAATGCAAATGTTGGAAGTGTATATGTATATGTACGTGCATTACATTGTGATTTACAATTAAAACCTTTTGTTGCACGTTTTAAACCAAATACACGAATTTCTTTTGGTAAATGTTCATTGATCATATCAACTGATGCATGTTCAGCTAAAATATATTTTTCATTTTAATAATAACACAATGATAAATAAATCATTTAATAATTACCTAATTTAACTGAACAAACTTGACGAGTTGCTGATACACCTTTATCTGTTCTAGCAGCTCTTTGAAAATTAGCATTTTGAATTGTTTCAAATGCATCGTCATCAATTAATTTTGCCTTAAATAATGCACCAATTAAATCTTCTTCAATTGTTCTAACGTGAGGATTTCTTTGCATGCCATAATAATCCTTACCAAGATAACCCATCATCAATGCAAAATTACGTTTTTTAATACGTTCAATTTTTTGTTTTTTTTCATCAACAACAGTTTTATCAACAGCATCATTATTGTCATCTGGACATGGTCTTTTAAGTGTATCTTCTTTATTTATAATGACACTTGGTTCTACTACAGTTGTTGACATTTTTTTTATTTCTTGATACTTGACTGTAATGAAATTTATAATTATTTTATTTAATATTTAGGGTTAATGGTTTTTTTTTTTTTGTTTATTTAACTTACAAAATGTGGGAATTATGTTGTTTATACGAAACTTATTTCCAATGGAACGTAGCATTGATAGAATATTATTATTAGTTATTTATTATTGTTGTTGTTGATATCTTACTAATGATTATTTATCACTTTATTTATTAGAAAAAGAACCATGTGCTGTTGAGTTAAAAAAGTTAGATAAATCACTACAATACGACAATTGACAACAATCATCTGATGGTCTATTTTGCTGTTTATCATCTATCATCTATTATCATCTAGCTTTAGGCTGAGCATTCAACGCAGTTCAACGAAAATAAAGCTTGATGAAAATTTGTCTTGAAATGAACCTGAATAACATGCATAACATGATTGTCACTAACAAGTAATAACAATTATTATATTTTTTTTTTGGATAAACAATTCAGTAAAAATTGTTATTAATTATAAATAACTAGTGTTATTATTGTTAAAATATAATTAATAAATTTTTTATACATTAAAAGATAAAATGTCATGTCATGCATTGACTGGAATAAAAAATCTCACGAGATTAACACAGGTTAGGATTAATTTTTTTATTTGCTATTTTTGTTTGTTTATAAATAAATAATTAATTAATATCTTTTAATATTTTTTATTCAGGGATACTTTTCGTCAATTGGTAATATTAAAAATTCATCATTAATTTTACAAACAAGATATCGTCATCATTGGAATCCAAAATGGAAAAAATTAAGAGCCGAAAAAGTAATTAAAGTAAAATTACCAGATTATGAAAATGAAAATGATGAAGATATGTCTTCTGAAAAAATTCGTTCAAAATTAAAAGAACATGGATTACAACCATCAAGACCATGGATGGAAAAACAAATATTTATTAGTTGTACTGGTGCTATTTTTGAGCCATATGTACCACCAGAAGGTGATGGAAAATTCTCAACTCTATCAACATCGGTATGAAATTTAATCTTAAGCTAAATATCATTGAATTTATAATTTAACTATATTGTATTGTATTTTTTTTTTTATAAATAGGGTGCTAAACAACGTGCTGAATTAATGGCAAAAAAAGGAAAATCATACTGGTCAACAAAAAAAATAAAACGTTTTGAGGAAGATTTTAGTTTTAGTGATTTTGAAGAACAAGCACAAGAAATTTATATTAAAACTCATGAAGTTGTTGCTGCGTAAGTTTATTACATAAATTATTTTTTAATTAATATTTTAATTAATTTTTTATATTGTTTATAGAAAAGATAAAGAAGCATTAAGATTATTGGTAACAGAACGAGCTTATCCAGTAAGTAAATTAATCTCGAAATATTTTAAACATGTTAAACAATTTTTTTTTATTATTTTAAAAATTAGGAAGTATTACATAATGTCATGGACAAAACAGTGAGATGGAAATTTATAGAATCACTACAACTTCCACGTACTGTTCATGTACGTTGTACTGATGTCATCACGAAGGACAATGTTTTTGCTCAAATAACTGTTCGTTTTCATACCCAGCAGGTAAAATTAAAAAGAAAAATATAAATAAAAAATGAGCTCAAGCTCATTTATCAAAGTTAAATAATAATATTAATAATTATATTATTTATTATTCAAGACACTAGCTGTATATGATAGATTTGGTAGACTAATGCATGGAAGTGAAATATTAAAAAAAGATGTTCTTGAGTATGTTGTTTTTGAAAAACATTTGGCTAACAAGTATGGATCATGGAGAATTCATGGTAAAATAATTCCACCATGGGCACCACCAAAAGATTATGGATTAAGAACATATATTGATAAACCAAAAGAAACAATTATTGGTAATGAACCAGAACCAGCGAGTGATGTTGCAGTTCCATCAACAAGTGATTCAACATCTTCAGCTCAAACAGCTACTGTTTAATGAGTTTTTTTATTTATAAATCAATGATTTACTCGAAATATAAAACAACTTGATTGAAAATAATATATAAATAGATTTTTATTG
>JAPYYR010000953.1:0-20033 GCA_030523065.1 Aphidius colemani | reverse complement strand
TGTTAATGTTTTAAAATAAATAATTAATAAAAATTAACATATATATACTATTAATTTGACTTTATTTATTTATTTAATTGTGTTTTAATGTTTTTTTTTTAAGAAAAAAGAAAAAACATCCATAGAAAATATATAGATGGGTTTTATCGTATTTAATCAACTTGTATATAAATAAAATCAAAAATTATATCTATTTGTTTGTTCAATGTTTTAAAATTAATAATCAATGAAAATGAACATATATATAATATTAATTTGGCTTTATTTATTTATTTGATTGTGTTTCAATTATTTTAAAACGAAAAAACATCCGTAGAAAATGTGTACAATCTTGTATCATATCAATCGAAACGAAAAGAAAAATTAATTAATTAATAAAAAATAAATTATTATAATAAAATTTTGAAGATAACGTGTCAGAAAAAATTAGCTATTAAATTTATTTAATTAAATAATTTAATAATAATATTGAAGTGTTATCTAGTATTAAATAAAATGTAGAAAATTTTTATTAATTTTAATAATTTCAAGAATACATAGATAATTTATAGATAATAATTCTACCAAATAAATCAGTACTTGTATTAAAAACAATTTTGAATGTTGAACCTTCAATGGGTTCATTTAATTTAAATTCTTGAATTGTATTTATATCATTTGGATAAAAATCTTGTATTTTTTTCATATTTTTTGAATCAGTTCCTGCCTCTAGATGACAATCTTTACCTGCAAAACCACCTTGAAATTCAATTGAAATTTTTGACAGTGTGCATGGTTCATCTGTTGTTATTAATATCCACTGTGGTAATCCCTAAAATTATAAATTATTTAATAGAAAATGATATACATATTTTTTACAATTAAAACATAATAAATGTTTATTTATTTTTCAATACCGAATCAGAGTTCCAACATGTCTCTTCACTGTTGTCGAATAGAAATTTTTTCCCATAGCTTTTTATGTCTTTGTTGAGTACTGAGCTGACTCTATGATTAATAACAATTAATAATCAATTAAAATATTATTTTGACATATTTATTGAACATTTGTATTTGTTGCTGATAAACATTCTTTATTAACTCACCCGCATTTAAATGTTCTTGCCTTTAGAATATCCATAATATTAATGTATAAATTTATAAAAACTTTAATTGATTGTTAATCATTTACTTGATAATTTTATACAATTGTTTTCCTATATAAAAAAAAACAGCTGGTACATCAAGACCTATTGTTGATAATAACAGTTGAAGCCTATTTCAATTGCACTGGCAAGAAAGTCAAAGAAAACTATGTAAATATATGCAATTAATTATTTGTTATTTTTTTCTATCTATGGATATAGATTGATTCAATTAATTGTTATTTTTTTCTGACTTAGTCCAATCCATGTAGACCTCCATGGTCAAATCATATGTTAACTATGTCTATCCAGTCCAACTGCTGTATGTACAATATAGCTTATACTGTGCTGTATCGAACTCTATACTCAAAAGTCTACACTAGTTAAACTGTAGTTTTATAAAACTAACTGTAGGTAAATTTAGGCAATTAAAGAAAGGTGACATGTGTACGGAATTTGTGACACTATTTGATTTCCAATTTTACCTGATTTTTTATATATTCATAAATCCATTCTCATTTCTAATTTACACATATAAAAATTATTTAATAATGAATATTATTATTAAGATAAGGAGTATGAGGAGTATAAGCCTTTCAGCTAATCTATTTGTTAAACATCATTGATTGTTATTAAAAAAAAAAAAAAAATTATCATTGGTATATTATTGAATTAATTAATTAACAAATAAAAAAAGCTTTAAATATTATTGAATACATATTCTATATTATGAAAAATAAAATACAGTAAATATTCATTATGATTCAACAATAAAGTCCACTTGCTTGATTTTTTATTAGACAATCTTTTAAATAATGATATTCTTCTTCATTAAGTCTTTCTGCAATCAATTTATCACGTTGAAATTCTTCAAGTGTTGATGCACCAGCAATGTACCCATTTAATTTTGCAGCCAATGTTGATGTTTGTAAATTTTCTGATGTTTTTGGACCTATCGACTTCAAAAGACAAGGATGCGATTGTAAACGATATTTTTGATGATAGCTGAAACAATAGTAAGTCAATACGTTATATGTTTATATTAATAGTGTATCTTGTTAAAAAAACGGTGACGAAAAAATTAGCGGTAAATCACCATTGTGTAAATTTTCCCTGTATTTTCCGTAAATTTTTCCGTAAACATTTTTTAATAACTTACTCTTCAGCTGGATAAAATCGATCAAATGATTTAATAGTTGTTGTTAATTGATCCTTTGTTTTCTTCTGTAGATGATCTTTTGATTTTTCAGCCAATAATTTTTGTTCATCATCATGATAAAGTATCAATGATGCATACTGTAATTAAAATTTTATACAATGTATTAAAATTATTAGTCAACTTTCAATATAAAAAACTTGAGAATACTATGAACCCAAAAAAATAAGAAACTTTATCAAACAAAAAAATAATATATGTCGTTCCATATTTTTCTAAATATTAATTAAGAACCGCTCGTTTGAATTTGTATCATTATTATGATTGGGAATTTAATGATGAAATAGTTGTAACTTTCACTTTATCATCATCAAACCCAATTACAAGATTAAAAATTAATAATAATTAATAATGACCTGAGTTTTAATTTTTGTTGTCAATCCATATTCGTGATATTTCCAAAATAAATTAAGCAATTGTTCAAATGAAATTACTGAAGGATCATAATCAATATCAGTAACCTCGGTATGATCTCCCCTGTAACAGAAAAAAATTTAATACTTATACGATAATAATAATTTTAAAATAAATAAATTTAAAAGTACTTGCATATTTTTATAACTTGGCGAATATTTTGTACCTCCTGAGTATCCAACAGTTGTTCTTAATACTCCAGGTGTTGCTCCAAATAGTGAATCACCTGCCCAGAAACAACCCATTCCAAAAGTTGCTCTCTTTTTTTCGACATCTCCACTTTGTCTCGACATTTTAACTTTTAATTTTTCAACAAAAAAGTAAACCAAGTCAATATAAATATTTAAAAAAATAAAATTTAAAAAATATTCATAATTTCTAAAATATATTATCTTTTATCTTTTAAAAATTTATTTTTTATAAATAATTTTTTAAAAGTAATAATAAAGTTACGTAATAGTTTCATAAGCGGAAAATTGCCAAGAAAATTATATTAAAAGAAGTAGAGAGGGCAAGGTTAAGGTGAAATCGATATAAAAAAGCTATAAATTGCACTGCAGTAAATTAATAGTTTACTTGTTAAACTGTTAAATAATTATATTTTCTAATAAATCTATAGTAAATTAATATAATTTAAAATTGGTAAATCAATTAAGTGTATAAAAAACTCAATCAAAGTTGAACAAAAAAAGAAGAGAATAGAGTTAAAAAATGAGTACATACCTCAACGAACAGTAGTTTGTAACTGAAACGTATAAACGAACTAACTGAATAATAATGTGCTCACGTGTATATTCATTATTATTATCATTATGATTACTTAACTGATGATCGTTCCAAGTGTTTTTAATGATCGTCAAGTAGGACTTGATTATATGATAAAGTGGGGACAAAAATATATAACCCGTTCTTCTCAATTCAATTGAAAAAAAAATGTAATATTTAAAAAATTTTTCCCTCGATCAAGTTATACACATTACTCTCAGTTTATAAAATCAATTATTTATTTTTTTTTATATTTATAAATTGATTATTTAATAAATATTCCAAGTATGAGAAAAAATATATTCATATAAATAATTCATGCTACGAAAATACTTGTAAGAATATTTATTAATTTTTCTTGATTATTTTTTATTTGCAATAATTATACAATTATTATTTAATTATAAATGTGAATTATTAAGTTGTTATTTATTTATATTTTTTTGAAGACATGTGGAGATTATTAACAATATTTATTTGTTTAATAAAAAAATTATTTGAGCATTGATAAACGATTGAGTGACTGTGAAATGATCACTTTGTTTAAACTTTTTTTATCACAGCCACTCATCATTATTTCAATGACAATTACTTAATTGTTACACAGTGTATTAAAAAATTAGTTAATTAAAAAAAAAAATGAAACATTGAGACTCGGTAATACTGGAAATAATAATTAATTAATTTTGTAGCACTATTGGCTATTTCTTTGTTTGTTTCTTTTTTTTCGATGCAAATAAAGATGGTAATGATTGAAATTAAAAATAGCTAACAATAAAGGCCATTTCCTTGATTTTCAATAAGACAATCTTTCAAATACTGATATTGTTTTTCATTAAGCCTTTCTAAAATTATTGGATCACGTTCAAATTCTTCAAGAGTTGATGCACCAGCAAGATAACCATTTAATTTTGCAGCTAATGTTGATTTTTGTAAATTTTCTGATGTTATTTCACCAATTGATTGTAAAAGCCATGTATGTGATTGTAAACGGTATTTCTGATGGTAACTAAAACAATTTAAAGTAATATAAATAAAAAATATTTCTATTTAAATTTGTACTAATTTAAAATTTATATTATATTTTTTTTCGTAAATGATAATTGATATCATTTTTATATCTGATAAATTAATGATGATAAGGGGCTCACTTGGGGGCCACATGATTGTCTGATTGTCTTTGTTAAATAAATAAAGCCAGACATTATCATCATCATTATTATAATGTCAATGCCATCAAAACAAATACAGAGAAAAAAATTTAAAAATTATCAATTCAACTTGTAATTATTTTTTAATTCATTTAATCAGCACGTGTTTTAGTCTCTTATTTATCTTCATTTTTTTTTTCCATATATCTTATCAATTGAAATTTTCCAACAGTCATTATCATCAATTTATTCAATTAAAAAATGATAATAGTATTAATAAAATTATCTGAGCTTATACAATGTATTGTTATCATTTAAATATTTTTTTTCAAGTTAAAATAATTTTACTTACTCTTCAGCTGGATGAAAACAATCAAATGGTTTAATAACTGTTGTAAAATGTTCTTTCGTTTTATTTTGTAAATGGTCTTTTGATGTTTCGGCTAATAATTTTTGCTCATCATCGTGGTAAAGTATCAGTGATGCATACTAAAATAATAATTACAATAAATATATCAGAAATACTTTAATAATAATTTTAAAAATTAATAATTACCTGAGTCTTTATTTTTTTTGTCAATCCATACTCGTGGTTGTTCCAAAATAAACTTAACAATTGTTTGTATGAAATAATTTTTTGATCATATTCAATGTCAACAACTTCTGTATGATCTCCACTGTTTTAAAAGAAAAATTAAGTAACAAATGATTGATCAACCTCAAGATAAATTATAGTAATTTTTTAAATAATAAAAACTTACATATTTTTATAAGCTGGTGATAATTTTGTACCACCAGAGTATCCAACAGTTGTTCTTAATACTCCAGGTATTGCTCCAAATAATGAATCTCCTGCCCAGAAACATCCCATCCCAAAAGTTGCTCTTTTTGATGATTGTTCTTCTTCAATTTGTCCCGGCATTTTAAATATCTGTATAATTATAATTGAAGAAAAATATTTATAAGAAATATACCGAGTAATTTTGAAAATAAATCTTGATTAATGTTGAAAAGAATCGAGAAACTTTTTGTTACTGACAATTGCATTTATGGAGCACGAGTTTTTATTTATAAAACGAGATAACTCCCTCTTATTCAAGTTGTACATTCAATTGAAAACCTCCACTCCTTTTTCAATAATCATCTTCTTATATTTGCTTTTTATTTATTTTATTCAGCTTTATATATTTGCTTTTATTTTAAAACCACAATTCTTAAAAAATTCAACTTCCATAAATACCTGCTGTGTCTTTTTCCCATACCACCATAAACAACTGGTTTTTTTACTTTTATTCATTTTTCTTCCTTATCTGAAACATGTCATCATCATCATCACCATCATCAATAATTTTTTCTCTTTAATTTTAAAATTGCCAAGTAAATCAAAAAAAATTCAGGGAAGCTGTGTTTTTTTTTATAAAATTATTGTTTGCTTTTTTAATAAAATAGAATCAAGTTGACTATATTTTGATGATGATGATTTGTCATTATCATAAAATAATAATATGCTAATTATATGATGAAGGGAAGTTGGCAATTTTTTAATGTTAGTAATTTATTCGTAAATTGCCAAATATGACAATTTCTTTTTATCTTATCAATAAAATTCTTGTTATCTATTAGCTTATTTAAGCATCATCATTACATTGATTAAATGAATATTATATTTTTGATTGAACCATCATTTTACGCTACATCATTTCAATGAATAAAAAAAATAAGATTTATTATTCGATTATTTGCTATCTTTTCAAAGTTGTTAATTTTTCATATTTATAATTATAATTTGAGTTCACAAGTTCATTGATTAAATTTCTTTTCGATTGAGAATCACTCAGCAAGCATCCGCTGCTAGAATTATCATTTGTCATTGACAAATTTTTCAATGTAAAACAAAGTTAATGATATGTAAACCCACAGTTTCCTCGTTTAAATAAAACAGATAATAAATATTATTTATCTGGCTTAAAAAAAAAAAAGAAACGGCAGTTTAACAAATAAATAAACAACAGAAAAACTTTGAATTACCTGTTTTCTTCTTGACATAAAAATTTAAAATAATATTAATTTATATAAAATTGTTTAGTATTTATTAATATTATTTAAATAAAATGTAAATTTTTCAACTCATTATTACGTAGTTACGTTACTACATACACAAAACTTTCTGGGCGTGACATGAATCTAGTATGTAGGTCAATGGCAACTCAAATTTCATTTTGTAATAATAATGGTAATAATCACATAGAATAAATTACAATTATAAATAAATAAATAATTTAAAAAAAAAAATATAAAAAAATAGACTTGCATTTATGCATTTAAAATGTATTTAACAAATAAATTTTATTTCAATAAAAAATCATGGAAATTATTGATGATTTAATCAGATTGCAATTAAATTTCATTATCACACAATAAAAATAATATACTTTAAATAATACTAACAATTAATTTACATAAAAAAAAAAAAAAAAAAAAAACAAATCGTTTATATGTTTATTTATTTTTTCTTTTATTTCTTCAAGTACTTTTGTGTTTTTTTATTTGAATTTTACATGTTTTCTTAATTTAATTTGAAAGTTTATTATGTATTTATTATGAACAGTCAATAAAACTGTTTTATTGATTACTAAAATTATTGGAATGTTTTTTTTTTATTTTATAAGCGAAATTAGTTTTTTCTTTTTGATTTTATTCACTTGATAATCAATTATAATAGAGAGTGCATTAAATAATCTTTCAAATGACATATGAAAATAAAATAATTATGTCATTGATGATCGAAATTGTGTATGAATTATTAATTAATTATAATATGAATTTATGAATAAAATTCTTTGAACTTGTCCTGGAAGTAGAACAACCAGTTTTTTTTTTCTTTTTCTCTTTGTGGCAATGAAATTTTTTTATAAAGTGATAAAAAGAAAATCATAATATCCAGTATTGTCAATAATATCTTGAGAATCAAGCTTTATTTTTTAATACGAGGAAAAGATATTTTTTTTCCTTAATGTCATTATTCAGCTGTAAATCTTGTTTAAATTCATCATTTATTTCCGTGTTATTAATATGAATCTTTAGTGGTTTTTAAAAACAAATTAATTAATGATAATTTATCTTATTTACAATTTATTTAAGTATCATCAATCATTGCCACAAGAAAATAAAAAAAGATTTACAATTTGTTTATTTTAATTATCGACAATTAAGAAATTTTGTTCATCAGCCTTTTTTTTTTCTTTAAGTACATATTTTTTCTATTATTTTCGATTTATAATTGTAAGAAATGTTTGTAGAAGAACATTTTTGGTGGACAAATATTCACAAAATACTATTTTTCTATTTTTTTTTCTCTATGACTTAATTCATTTTTGATCCACTGAATCTATTTATTTGTTATTTATTACTGCGATAGAACTACTAAATTTTATGATAATTATTTTATAAATAGAAAGTTTGGCTTTGATATAAATGCAATTGTTTGGAAGAATAATTAATTATGTTTTTTTTTAATTTCTCTGAACTTTTATTATTATTTTTCTATTAAATAATTGGAGTAGGCACAATTGTAATTGCGTGTCACTCTGATAAAATTTAATTTGATCACTCATTTTCAATCACAATAATTAATAGTTAATATTGAAAAATTTGAACACTATAGAAAAGAAATTATCACGCATTTGTAATTTTTATTACTAACAGCTTGTTAGTCAATAGTTGGAAAAAAACATGTGATAATATATACTGTTTTCTGGATAATAAAATTAACATAATCTTGTTGCTCGTCAGGCCATGAAAATGGTCATTAAACTCGTCATAAAAATTCGACTTCGAACGTTTTGACATATTCAAAAATAATTGACAGTATAGATAAATAAATGATAATAAAAACAAATTTTTGTCCAATGAAAAAGCTATTAAACTACGAAAGCAAAAAAAAACCCTAATAATCGTTATTTTCGATCACAAAAAAATTGACAAATATATTATCTAATACTAAGTTCAATAAAAACTATAAAAAAATATTTTCTGTTTTGTTTTTTTTTTTTTGCGCATCTATTAATCACAACACTTTTTTTTATTTATATATATATTTTTTTGGCCTCGACATGCCAACACATTCACCTATCATTTTTTTCCCCCGACAGTTTTAATCTCTACATACGATTTTTAAAATATATTCAATAACTATTTAATAAATAATGATGAGCAAATTTTTTTCTAAATCAAACATCACATCTACGAGTGTTTTTTTAGCTAAAAAAAGAATGTTTATTATTTATGCTTCAACAATATAAGATACTAAACCTTTTATTATTATTAATTTGTAATTAACAAGAAAAAAAAAACAAATAAATAAAGAGAAAAATTAAAAACACACGTAGATACAATGTTGATTAATAGTCAATGATTATATAAATAAATAATAAAATAAAAATTGAATAATAATAATTAAATTGTATGTACATATTTAATTTAATTATTAAAATTAAAATAAAATATATACCAGCATATATTACTTATATAATTGTGAAATTGAATTCACAAATTTGTTTCGTAATTTTAATAATGATTAATAATACTTTCAACAATATTTAAACAACTAAAAATACAATAATCTCGTTGAAAATAATATTTTCCTAAAAATATACGATAAATAATTTATTATTTTTAATTCGTAATGAACCAATATTATTATTGGCGAGAATCATAATAATTCGGCACAGCGGTATTGATAATAAATATAAAATTACTTATTTTTTTTGTTATTGTGTTACATGATAATACAACAACGTTGATTAGACTGACTGTCACCAATAATGTCACTTGTATTACCCGAAAATCTGTGAAAATCATTAGCTGATAAATCATTATCTTCAATGGCATTTATTGGTAAACCATTGCCATTTGCATCAACCTGTCCAGGTGTTATATGACGAGATTGTGAACGTTGCTTTTTTAAATCAGCTAATGACTTAACAATAACGACAGATACATGAATGTTTATTTTACCATTTGCATCACTTTCTGCTGTGTATATAGGTGATTGTTGTTGTTGTTGTTGTTGATGTTGTTGGCTACTAATGACATTTATGTCAGGCCCTGTTACTGACGAAAAAAAAAAAACAAAATATATGTTTTTATTAGATTTATGTAAATTTTTTCTTGTTGTTTACAAAATGCTTTTATTTTTAATATTATTATGAAAAAATCATTGCATATATTCATGCAGAATTATTTATTTTATATATTACGTGATTTATTAAAATATATTTGTTACTTAATTTTTTGTAAAAGAGTTCTTCGTTTTAATTATTTTCAACTACCTACTGTTTAATATTTAAATATTTATTTAAATACTTGCTAATTTTTTTCTTTATGTTTCATCATAAACATGACAGAAACGTTAGTAAAATAATCATCAAATTTTTATTTGAAATTTAATTAATTATTTAGTGAATAATAAATTCATGCAAATGATTTAAATGAAAAAATATTCTTTATTATTATTTTTAAATATCATGCTGATAAGTTGAATAAGACAAGCAAGATATAATCATTTATGATTTTGTAAAATATCTATTAGATGTTTTATTAAGAGATTTAAAAGAAAATAAAAAACCCTTACTCATGCCAAGATACGTAAATCAATGTTGAAAATACGCACTGAGTTTGTCAAATAAATTATCTATAATACCTCAAAAGATATTGAAATGAAGAAAAAATAAATCATTTGAGTTTTTTTAAATTAGAGAAACAAAAATGTTAGATAAAAAACTGACCTCAGATAATTAGAGAATCACACCCACGAAAGGATAGAAAAAAAAAAAAAATGAAGTGAAAAATCAATTAAATAATAATTGCTTGATAAAAAATGTTAGCTAATAAATCCAAATATTTTATAATAAATATATTTTATCCGATGTTAAAATTAAAAAATCCTAAATTATAAAAGCCATTATTTTTGGAACCTCAATTTTATCAAAAGCTGATAATATTTCTTTGTATTATTTTGTTCACCTACTTAATTATAATAAATGTATGAAATATATTAATATACCTGAGTCTTTATCAACATCTTCATGAAGAAATGAGTCATTATCTTTGCCTTCTGGTCCACGACGTATTGCCAATGCTGTTGAATCAGTATCATCAGTTTTTTTCATTTCATTTGTTAGAGGTGAGGATAATTCACTCGGTGTTGTTGATGATAGTGGTGGTGGAGATGATGATGATTGTGTTGATGGTGTTGTTGTTGAATAAGTCTATTTAAAATTGTAATAATTGAAGCTTTTGATATAAAGAAAATATCAAATTTATTGTATATTTATTTACCTGTTGTGCTTGTATTCTAAGTCTTGCTTCTTCTTGTGCATCTTTTTTAGTTGTAAGTACTTTATCTCTTATTGAAGTTCTTCTAACACTTTGTGTTCTTGTATTAATACTTTGTGATCTTCTTATTCTACGTCCTTGTGCTTCACGTAATTTTTTACTTTCTTGTTCAGTTTTTAATTCAACAATTCTTTCTCTTATTTCTGGATCTTCACAAATATCTTTCAAATAAATCATTCATTATTATCAAGGTTGAAAAATAAATCATATAGTCATTAATCATAATAAAATAATAAAAAACAATTACCAGCTGGTGTCTCTTCATGTTTATTTTTTGCATTTAGATCTGCTCCATTTTGTACAAGCAGCTCAAGAACTTCCAGCTGTATTAATATTTTTTTTTAATCATTAAAAATTCAATTAATTAATAATTGTGTACATAATAAACAGGAGAATTAATATAATGTAATTATAAATCAAATAATGTAAACATACATGACCCCAACATGCAGCTGCATGAACTGGTTGCCATTTATCATTGTCTTCAACGTCTGTTGATACATGTTGATCAAGCAAAAATTCAACAACACGATGATAGCCATTTGCTGCTGATATATGTAACTAAAATTATTTTTATTAAAATCATTATTACCCATCTCATACGTATATTCAACTAATTGATTGATTTGAAACTTACTGGTGTTGCACCTTGATGATCTTTATACTCTAAATCTTCACCTAATGATGATTTTTTTTGTAAATCATGTAACATTTGCATTTCTGTTGATCCACGTGTTTCATCAATTAGTTCTTGTGTAACACCTCGACTAGCCATTTCACCTTCAATACAATCCAATGTTTTTTCATCTTCACAAATGTCATATGGCATATTACCATCAGCATTAACTGCTAATAAATTTGCACCAGCTGCAATTAAATATCTAACAAGATGTAAATGACCACATGTTGCAGCAGCATGTAATGGTGTCCATTTTTCACTGTCCTCAGCATTGACATTTGCACAAAATTCAACAAGTAATTTCATCATTTCTTCATTATCATCAATACAACATTGATGCAATGCTGTTAAACCATCTTCATTTGTTGAATCTGGATTAACTCCTTTTTTTAATAATCTTCTTACTGCAAATTAATAACAGTTATTATTATTAGCATTATTTCAATAATTATATGATCAACAGATAATAGTTCTAAGTTATTTTTACCTTCATCAATATCATTTCTAGCAGCAGCTTCTAATAACATGACACTATCATCAAAATAAATATGTCTTTTATTACTTGTATGTTTTGTTTGATGACGTAACCATTCTTTTTCTCTTTGTCGCCATACTTTTAATTGTTGTAATCTTCTGTGTCGTGCAAGATGTAATCTTTCTTGTGTTGTTAATCGTTCAACATGAACCATTTCAGATACTAAATCAGCATGCTCCATTATTATGTATTTACTTTTACAACGATATTTTGCTGAAACAAAAATTATAATATTTTAATTATATCATTATTTTTATATTAAACAAATTTATTATATAATTGGATACCTTCATTTTTCCATAATTCAAATAATAATTTAATAAATTTCATTATAATTAAATAAAGCTATTAACACGTAAAAAATAAAAATGAAAAAATTATTATTTCTTAGTTTGTCTCGTGATTAAATTTTAGAATGAATGAAAATTCATTTATGCAAAAAATTATAACTCGATCATGTGCTAGTATGTTTATTTGAATTATTTTATCATAAAAATATTTATACAAATGTTTTTTTAATAAATTTTAAACTTCGTTCGATGACAGGAAAAAAAACATACGCCCCAGATAAAATAAGCAAAGATATATAAATTAAAAAAACAAAAAACCAAAACTGCTTCGTTATTTTTAATTGTTAAAAAAATAGAAATTATATTTAGAAAAAAATTATTTTTTTTCCAAATTAATAATACCTGTCTTTGGATTAGATACATTTGCAAGTTTGACTATTCGCCATGGATCCAAATGAAGTCTGCTCTTCATATCGACACATAAATTTTAAACGTTTAAAAAAATTAAAAAATAAAAAAAAAAACACCTAAGCACATAAGCATGCACACACTGTGTTGATAACAATAATAAAAACAAGCTGATTCAATAAGACCAGGTAAAAATAAAAAAATAAAAATTATATTTATAAATTCGAGACACACCAAAATTTGTTTTAGCTCAATATTGCAATGGCTTAGAATTTTTTCTTGATAATGAACATAACAACAAGACAGGTAGTAGTTGTATATGAATTTAATCTTTTTTTTAAAAAGACAGTATGGTCGCCACATCAACACACTCTACCATAAGCATATTATCTTTTTATTTTTTATTAAATCCCCCTTTGACAAGACAAGACAAGAAGCTTATTATTTATGAATAAAAAAGATCATCAGTATTTTATAAATAACTAAATAAATTATCCTGAAGAAAAAAAAAACTAATAATAATTTCGAAAAATAAATAAATGACTTACATTGTCATCGTCATCTTGCTGAATATAAATCATTTTTTTTTTTTTAGTTTGTTAGTTAAATAGTACAGTATTTAAAATTAATAAATGTTTTTTATTTTTTATAAAATTGAAAGTTAAAATATATTGTACAACTGTTAAATTAATTCTACCGTAGTTGTGTGTTGTGTAATCATGGTCTTATCAAGAGTTATTATCATTGCTTATCGTTATTTTTTTCATTTTTTTTTTTAGTGTATTATATACCTGCATCACCTAATACTAACATAATCTAAATTATTATTTTGTGAGAGTCAGAATACCATGCAGACAAAGCATAGTGGGAATTTTATTTTAAAGAAAAAAAACTTGTTTTTAATAACAATAGAATGATCTTTTTACATTGTAGAAAAATAAAACAACTGGGTATTGAAAAATTATCTGAACGAGTGTTTTTTTCAACACACATATTATTATTTTAAAAAAAATTAAATTATCATGTGAAATATTTCATGACATTGTTGATAGCTTTCACTTTTATATATTTTATTAATATTAATATATTTTATTCAATAAATAACTATTGTTTATTAAAAAAAAAAAGTAGAAATTCCCACATTTAAATAGCAATATTATATAATACAAAAAATTTGTATTAACAATTTTTATTTAAAAAAAAAAACAATAAGACTAAATAATTTAATATCAATAAAAATCCAAAATTCAATTTATATAAACATTTTCTGCCCAAGTGAGTATCTTTATTAATAAATAAACAAAAAATATAGGTCAAAGAAATTTAATTTTCTTCAGATAATATTTTAATTAAAATGAATAAATAAATATTGTTAAATAATAAATAATATTTTCTTGATAAAAATAAATAAATATAATAAGATAAAAAAATAAAAATAAGACAAGAATTTTTAAAATTAGGTCAAAGCTTTAAGAATTTCCGGGTCTACCAGACATTCCAATACTTTTAAAATAAATAATAAATACTGAATTTTTAATATTTATAATAAAATTAATAATAAATACATAAATAATAATAACTTACATAAATTTTTGTAAATAAGTTTGATAGTTGTCATGGACACATGTCGTTGGGCTTGTTATTTGACGTGTGGTAAGTTGCTGTGAGCAAGTTTCCGTTGTTGTCTTTTTTTTTAATTTAATTTTAAATTATTTTATTTATTTATTTGTTTGTTTGTTGTAGTTGTTGCCAGGTTGTCTTTTTCTTTTTATTATTGATAGTCTTCATGATGGTCTGGAATTCAGCTTGACTTAATAATTTGTATTTCATTACTTCTTTATTTGATTCATCATCACGTGTATAAAATTTTTAATATAAAAAATATATACAGTTAATTTAATCACATAATTTTACAACACTCCACATTGTTTTTGTTTAAATAATAATTATTCACAATTATTATTTATATAATATGTCAATTTTAAAATACACACAGTTTGTTTTCTTATTTTATTTTTTTCATAAATATGTAACTGTTGATAGAAAAAATAAACAAATTGATTAACAAAATTTTTATAGATTACAACACCAAATTTACCTTTACCTGTCGGCAGCCATTTTTAAACTACCTGTAAACGTGATCACCAGCACGCCACCCTTTTTTCCCCCTCAATATACCTGTTTTTTTTTTATTTTTATTTTAATCCTGAACCAATTTATATTGATGATTTATTTGTTATCTTGAACAATTGATATATTGTTACTGAAAATATTAAAAAATGTAATGTTTATTTATCAAGTAATTTAATGTTTAATAAAATAATTGTTAAATTTTTACAGTAATAAAATATTTCAATAAAAATTAATAAATAAAAAACTGTACTTTTTAGCACTTGTTATTATATTTTAATTGTTTTTCCTCCGTTAGTTGTTTCTATCATTTATTATTCATTTTTAAAAAAATTATATTTAGCTTTTTTTTTTGATAAAGTTAATACTGCATTTTGCTATAATTTATTATTAAATTCATCAAGCGTAAAAAAAAAAAAATATGCAGTTACTCATTATAAATTATAATGTAAATTTTATTATAAAAAAATAATAGAAACTTTATTTTATATTTAGATACTCTTTTGAATTTAAAATATGAATTTTAAAATTATCAAAAAAAAAAAAAAAACTTGAAAACTTTTTTTACCAATGAAATATAAGTAATGTATGTTTAAAAATTTGATTCCTTCAGTAGGTCAGTCAGTCAGTCGATTTCTGTCAGTTTGAATGGAACACATAGCAAAAAAAAAAAAACATAAATATAAATAAATAACACTTGTACCTGCGCAAACATTGTCTTATTAAGACATAAAGTTGAGGTTAGCTTTTAATAATAATTAATCTAATCACCTTTTAAATATTTAAACTAAATTAATTTTATAATAAACACTCAATTAAAAGTCTATTGAACACTATTAGATCATGGAAAATATATCAACACAAGGAAAAAGTTCATTGAACCTGTCAATTATTGCCGGAATATTTGCAACGACAGGCAGTTTGTTTGGTAAACTTGCTGGAGCGGTAGAAACTGGAACAATTGTAAGTGGCGGGAATAATTTTTTATTATTTAAACTTTGATTAAAAAAATTATAACTACCTTTCACTTTAATCAATAATATTTATATAATTTCAGATTGAAATTGCATTCAAGTTATCATTATTTATTATAATGATTATATTCAATACAGCTGGATGTACTTTTTTTGTAAAAAGTTTACAAGGTTGTTCTTCATCATTACCAGCAACAGTCGTAAGTGCAGCAACTAATTATTTTTGTTCGGTAAGTGTTAATCAATTTTTTATTTTTATTATTACATTTAAAAATACTTCTATTTACATAATAATAAACTGAATTAATATTTCCATCACTTATACTATAAGAAAAAACAAGAAAAAATATTGTATCGTTAAAATAGAGACTGTTATCTTTAGATCTTGCTCGTGAATGTTTCTATAAATAAAAAAATATTGCGAATATAATAATAATTGTCTAGAAATACATGTGTATGATAGAAAAAAAATTCAGGAGTGAAAGGCACAATGGTGAAACTAACCAGACACAGTCTGATGACGACGACAATGCATCAGGTGTCTCGTTTAACATGATGTAAATAATTGAGTAATAGATATCAATATATTACTGTGAAATATTAATATTACAATATCAAATAATTCTAATTAAATTTCTAAATAATAATATTATTATTTATTATTAAATTTGAAAGGCACTTGCTGGTTTCTTGGTATTTGGTGAGACCACCTCAATGCTCTGGTGGTGTGGAACATCATTGGTTTTATTGGGTCTTATTCTCATCTGTTATTCAACACCATCAACAGTAAAACAACAAAATAATATCAACGATAAAAAGAAAAATTAATTTGACAATACGAGCTGAGTTTAAAGTACTTGTAATAACAAACCACTAAAAATTATTAAATCTACATTTTATATAACAATTTTTACTATAAACAAATTGAATAATTATGTCAGCTATTATTTCTATCAACAAAACTCCTTTTGAGCTTGTGGTTTGCATGCTTCATTTACCTAATTTAATACACCAAATATCAATTGCAACTTGCAATGCATATACTAGCCATCACTTTTCATAATAAAGATATTTATATCTATCAAAATATACGTTATGTATGACTTATGTTTATGTTGATTGGTGGAAATAATAATTCAAGTGTCAGTGTTTGTTTGCAAATTTTGGTGCCAAACTTGAGTGTGCATGAATATTTATTTCATGGCCAGGGGCTGCACTTGTATAACGTATGTATGCATAGAAAAAAAAAACTCATAGATGCAGGTAGACAAAAAAGGGATAATATCGATCTAGTTGCGCTTGCGTAAATGAAAATTGCACATGAATAAACCCAAAACCCCCTCTGCTTTGTGTATCAACTCTTCCATTTCATTATAAATATATATATTGAGTCATCAGGAAAATACACGAGGTCTAGCTTCACAATAACGAGTGAGCAGTTTACCAATTTACTCATGACGAACAGTTTCAAAACGACACTCACGGGGAAATGATATATACTCTATTTGCAAATCATCAACAACTTATTTAACCGGTGTGCAATTCCTCTCCCTGTTTTTTCCTTTTAAACCCTTTATTATAATTTTCTTTTCTTCAAATAATTTTCTTAAATATCCTTTTGATAAAACTTTAAAAATATAAAAAAACACTAATTGTTTTTATATTTTATTTTACTTGTTTTATAATTTATTTATTTCCTTGCATTTTGTGGATAAGTGTTGAAATTATTACATCTAAAAAAGAGCGGGATTATAAATAAAATTTATAAATAATTTTTTTTTTTTTTGATATGGAAATTATACCTGGAAATATTTAATAATTTTTTTTTTTATAATAATTTTACAACAGTTATTACTACAAATTTATTGAGGTAATATTACATTCAAATAATTTCAAAGTATTTATAATTTAAATATCACATTATTATTTAAATTTTATTGTAAACAAAAAAATTTATTAATTTATTTTAAGAGTCAACTTGCTGACTTGGGTTTTTTTTTTTATTTTTATAATCAAGATGCAATAATTATTATTTCTCAAAATAGATAGGATAAAAATACTTGGCAGTATTTAGCCCTCAGCAAACTGCATTCACTCTTTTATTTTTTTTCTCTTCCTCATCATTCTTAGACAAAAAAAAAAAAATTGCATCACATCCAAGTATTGAAAAGAATGATAAAAAAAGCCGGTAAAAATAATAAAAAAAAATAAAAAACGACTGACCAAGTTCCTCTATTGAGGTCATATAAAAAAAATCTTAAACCACGTGTCGTCGAAAATTATAACATTTCGCTAAGGGAAATAAAAAAATATGTAGAATACAATAAATACATGAAATATTTAGCTGATTAATTATTATTTCATAAATTATTCGCGAGGGCAATCAATTAATTTGAATCAATTATAATTTAATGATAAAAAAAAAAATAAAAAGGCTTTTTTTCTTTACTATTAAGGTGGTTACTGCATGCCACACCCTTCTTTATTTATAAAACGTCATAAGAGTATTTATAATGTATTATTTAATTGATTGGTATTTAATTATTACTACATGTTTAGTAAAGTCAATCGATTTTACTCAAGCACATGTATCGTACAAATTTACCGCCTTATTTCGTATGGAAATTTTCATTGCATATATCAATATCAATCAATTTTTTTTTTTTTTAACAACACTACTATCATTATTTTTCAATCAATAAATAAATTTGATTGTTTTTTTGTTTGAAAATGTAATTTTTATTTATTTATCTTGATTTTGTTATTTGTTATAAATTTCAGAACAAATTTATTTAAAAAATAAGACAAAGCAGTTAAGTTATCGTTAAGTATTTCATTTTTTCTTTTTGTCAATTGACCTTATCAGGGGTTTTACCAATGTCATATGGATAATCTTTTGTATTATTGCATCAAAGACAAAACCACTAAATAGTAAAACCATGTCAATGCTTGTATTCAGGTCTGCATTTTCCGTTCTATTTTTTTTTTTATTTTTAAAAATAGGCATTGTAAGTATTCATCTCGTGTTTTTTATTGTTTAAACTTTTTCATAAAACTTTTATTTGTTATTTACTACAATTTTTTTATCGGTAAAATAAGAAAAACAAGATAAATTTAATTTAAGAAAAAACAGTAATATGAATAATTTAATAAATAAAAATTCATAGAAATAATTTATTTATTCAAAATGAAAATATGTTTTTTATTTTTCCTTTGTATAAATATTGATTAAATAATGCAATTTTGCAACACGTAAAAAATAATTATCCTGTCAATGATATAACACAACGATACGAATAAATTAATAATTGATTTTTCTTTTTTATGCAAGTTTATATTACTCAGAAAAATATTTCACGTTTAACATGTTAAAAAAAAAAAAACTTTGAATCGATAAAAAGTCATGCAAGCAATTGTATTTTATTTTAATTTTTTTTTGCATGTCAAAGTACATATTACACAGATAAATAAAATAATAAATAAAGATAAATAGACAAAATAATAAAATGTGTGTCGCCCATGACCGTGATCATGAACGTGAACTGTTCCAAAGACATTGTGTATATTTTGTAACGATCGATTTACTCGTTGGTTATTACGTGGACCTTCATACACGTAATTTTTTCTATAGACAATTTAACGCGAAGGTCATTGCAGAATTTTTTTTCTATATTTCCTTGTAAACTTTTTTGTATTCTTTTTTTTTTTAATTTTTGTTAAAAGTTTTCAGCTAAATGAATTTATTATTTGTTCAATTAAATACTCAATGAAATGATTTAGAACTATTCACTGCCAAAGGCTGTAATAAAAAATATTAATTAATTATTAAATTGTTTTTCGTATAAAAAAAAAATTAAAACACAATTAAATAAATAAATAAAGACAAATTAATATTATATATATGTTTAGATTCATTAATTATTTATTTTAAAACATTAAACAAACAATTAG
>JAPYYR010000952.1:0-27225 GCA_030523065.1 Aphidius colemani | reverse complement strand
AAAAAAAAAATTATAAATAAATAAAATACATTTACAAGAATTATTTAATCATTCGACGAGGAATGAGAGGTAATATTACTCATCTACATTTCATACTTTGAATTTTATTTTTTTCTTTTTCACCACATCGTTATAATAGTGCATATCTGCATCCCTTTATTCTTCAAAAATTATGTGTTATATTTAAAAAAAAAAAAAAATAAAACACTTGACTGGACTTTTTAATTTTTATGCCGTCACGCATTTCATTATATATTAACCGACATAAAATTTTAAATTCCATTCTTTAGACACTGGACAAGATACAAGCCCTAAAGGACAAATGTTAATTATCCTCTGTGATATACTAAATATAGAAATTAAATATAAAACTATAATTCAAAAAATAAAACTTGATTTTGTTATAATAAAGAGACAAGAATTTAATAATCAATTTTTTTTTTTTTTAAATTTTAATTTTATATATTTAACTTGTGTTTTGATTTCTGATAAATTATTCAAAGATGCGATGATATTTATTATTTTATTTCGTTACTTTTTTATTTCTAAATCATCAAAATATAAATGAATTTTTTATTGGAATCTATATAACGATAAAATAATGATAATAAATAATAAAAAAATAAAAAAAATTTGAATGGTCATTCTGACTTTACAAAGACACAATTAATAGCGTCGACTTCTGACAATATACTAAGAGTCTTTCTCTGCATGGTGCTTTATTGTTGAAAGAATTTAACATAAGAAAATAATAAACTCAGTGTAATATGTGTCCTTTTTAGTTGTGTATATATGTAAGCAGTTATAATTGTTAAAAATTATATTACATACATGAAAAGACACATACCATTATCATCATCATTATAAAAGTGTGGGAAAAAAAAGTCAAAGGAATATGAGGGATGAAAGACAAAATATATATTTTATATTTGTAATATTTACATCACGGGTGGAGCAAAGAATGAAATTCATATTATTAACATTTGATCGGATATAATATATTATTGTACTTTCACTCAAGAAATCATTTGCCGACAAAGAAATTAAATGCATAGTAAATATGTATATCAAAAAGAAAAATAAAAAAATATTTGTAAATAAATAAATATTAAAATTATTATATGAAGATGCAAATATAAATTCTATATTCAATTCATTTCAAAGGATAAAGTTGGTTTTTTTTCTGTTATTTTTCTCTTCATCTTTTTGAAAAATAAAAAAAAATATAAATAATGGCTGGGTTTGGTGTGACCAAGAATAATAGAAGACCTATTTCATAATAATTCTACGGGACGGTGGTTGCAGTCCTATTTCGCGGGATGATGTGTCCCTCTTTTGTATTGGTTATATTTCTCTTCCAATTTTTAATATACAACGCACCTCTTATTTCTTTAAATGCTTCATTCGTCTTTTCGTTTATTAAGCCTAGACTTATTCTCATCTTCTCGCACCATCCCCTTTTTTATTCACAAAAGTCGCATCTAATAATTGGTTTCGTTGAAAATCTTACTCCGCAACGAATCTTTCATGGCTGTTCCTTATTGCCGCATAAAATTATATGCCTCTTTCATTGACGACAACGACAACAACGACTTTACCACGTGGGAAAAATATACGTAAGTTTTTATTTATATTTATTTTTTGCGTTTTGCCATTCACATATAGCAACTCTCAACAGATTGTTTCTTAGAATTTTAATGAAAGAGTTTAAAGATTTTCGATGTTGTATGGATATTCATTTGTGTGTTGGTGGTTTTAACAAAATTGGATGAATGTATTTTAGAATCTAGTAAAGTCAAATTGTCAAAAGCTCCATAGAGAGTCTAGTAATTTATTTGTTTTTTATCTTTAAATTTCAAAAAAAAATCATCTAAAAAGATTGTTGTTATGTTGCAAGGGTTAATATCTATCCCCGAGAATTTTTTTTGAATTATTGTACGAGCCGTTTTCGGAAAAATGAGACGAGGGGATTTCGATTGCTTCGGTTTGAATGTGTCTGCAGGCGTTAGAATTGACCCGTTATGACAATTTTTTGAAAATCCATTAAAAAATGATTTAAAAATTGGAAATTTGTAAAACTTGATCTCAAGACCTCTTGAGAGGCTCAATATCGATATCCGTAAATTTTTTTAGAATTTTTTAACGAGCCGTTTTGAAAAAAAATCGGGGTTAACATTTTCGGACGATCTGGTCTAATTGGGTTCTACATACGCTACAGTATTGACCCGTGTTGGCACGTTTTCTGAACCCCCCCCTTATATAAATGGCAATTTTATCAAAACGGCTCATTGAAAAATTCTAAAAAAATTCACAGAGTTTGATATTCGCTCTGTCAAAAAGTCTTGAGCCCAAAATCTACAAAATTTCAATTTTAAAATTTCTTTTTGATGTATTTTCAAGAAAGTGCCATCACGGGTCAATGTTAACGAGAGACTCATTCAAGCCGAAGCATTTGAGATCCCCAAACTTATTTTCTTTTCTAAATTGGGATACGAAGTAATTTAAAATTGATCCTACAAGTAGAAACTAGTATTACAAGACAGATGTTCATAAATACCAGCTGGATTGAGATCAATATCAATATCGATAAATATTGAGTTAAATATAATGATTGATAGGGCAATTAAAATCTGTTGTCATGTTAGTATGTGGTGCTGATAATGTGTGTGGTTATACAGCTAACGTAGTCCACTGCGGGGTGTCTCATCTCAACACAATTGCTAGTAATGAGCCGGCATTGACCTCTTCACTGTGCGGTTATGAACCTCAACACGCCCCCGTCAAACTAAATGAATTTGCATGATCATGGATACTCTCTACTGTCGACTATATCATCCGCCCTTAATTTTCCCCTTTTTTTTTTTCATTTTTTTACACGCACTAATACAAAATCATTGTTCATAAATATTCCTTCTATCATCATAATTTTCTTCTTTTTTTTTTCAACATGTCATTGAAATTTTCAAGATATTATATTCATTTTTTTTTCTTCGACACCCTTGACTCATCAACAAGCATCTGAATCATCAATGACATATCACAAATAATTTAACAAGAGAAATTCTCCGGATATTTTTTTTTCCCTTTTTCTTTTAAAAAATGAAAGGGGCACTTGAAAAATTTTCATTCATAAGCATATTATAAAATTAAATTCACAATTTTTTATATTTTCGTCAGCCATCAAGCCACCTTTTCCCTAAATTTCTCTCACCCTATTCTTTCTATTTGAGAAAGAAAGGGACTGAATAAAAGGCAAGGATAAGAAAAAGTAATAATAATAATAAAAAATTTAAGAAATAAAGAAAGAAGAAGAGGTCCCTTTGGCGCAGCACGACACTTTATTTCTGATATATCGGCGGTCGCAGCGTGCGGCGAATATATATCGGCAAGATTAATCGAGTCAAAAGCCCGGTTTGTTACAAAGCTACGCCGCCCCGCCGGGACACAAACCCATGCATTACTGGAAGGAGAACTTGGTCCCGTGTTTTAACGTCGCTTGTCCTCCTCGGAGGATACACACCCACGCCATCACCAAGCTATACTTTTTTTTATTTATTTATAAATGTTTAAAAATTATTTTATTTTTTTCAAGTGTGGATAAAAGTCGTCGCTTAACATTACCCAATTGCTTTTGTGGTTTATCAAAAAATAAATTGAATCAAATGAGAATCAAGACAAGAATATGACAGAAAAAATTTGAAATATTATTGAGGCGATTCAATTTTATATGCCATCAACGATATGGAAATAATATTTGGCAATAATTTTCGTAAACAATTTGTAACTGACTGAATTATTGATGGCTTTGTCAGCATAGAAATGTTGGGATCAATCAGCAATTTTTATAATGAAAATAATGAAATTGGAAATAAAAATTTGAATAAATAATTTTTGATATTAATCAGGTTGCGTTGTTGTGTTGTTTAATATATTTTGGAAGCGAGAAAAAATCATCAAGGCTTGTTTAACACCCCAACGATTTCTTCACCACCTTTACCGATCATTTTTTTTTTCTAATTTATTTTTGATTTTATATTTATTTTTTTCGATATTGTTATTGATGCGATAATCTAATATTGGTTTGATGTATTGAGTGAGTCAATGGGGTGTCTAATGGCATGTAGAGGTAGTAACACTAGGGGTCAAACGTATTTTTAAATAATCAACTCAGCGTGAGTTAAACATCACTTTGTTTTATACATCAATATTTTCATTATTGATACTTCATTAAAAAATTTTGCCAGGTTGAATATTTCATCTTGGCTTTGTTATTATTTCATTATCAATCACACTACTTGTATTTATCTAAAGCTTTTTTTGTACTTTGAATTTCAAAGAAAAGCCTCACTCAATTTGAAAGCACAATTTTTTTTTTTGGCGCCTCAACTGATGTATATTTATTTCACAAAAGAGAAAAAAAATAACGCCTATTTTTTACACTGAATAAATGACAATAGGGGTTTTATTCAAACACCTGTTATATATTTCACATAATGCAGGACCTTCATCACCAACATGACATCCACTTGAAAGTGTGAAAAATTGATTTTTATCGAATATATATTTTATCGATATTATAATTTTCATTGAGTATATATTTTAACACAAAAAAATCGGGACTCTTTTCAGCAGGTCCTATTTGTTAATAAAGAAAAATTTTTAAGCAAAAACTTTATGGAAATAAGGCTTCTTAAACAGCATCTTAATATGATAGCTACCCCAGGTAAAAATCTACGTCGATTTTCGACAGTCAACGTTCACTGGACCTCGGAAATCGAGCTCGGATCGACGTAAAAATGATTCGACGTCGATCCAGAGAGAGCCCTGACGGAATTCCATGAAAAACTGCTCTGAATTTTCCTCACAGAATTCCCTCAAGGCTCACGGAATTGTGTTAGGGCTCCCTCTAGATCGACATCGAACGGAGGCTCAATTTCTACTGCGGACATTGTCTTTCATTATTTCTTTCGTGTTATTATTAATAATAATGATAATAAACTTGTAATGTTCTTTGTTTTGCTACCAAGTAATTTTCTCAAGTAAATTCATATACACGTGTCTGTTCTATATATACATGATGAAATGTTGTTCATCGGCACTTGTACATAACCCGCATGTGAAGAAAGCAAATAAAAAAAATTACAAGAGCAATGGTAAAAGGTTAAGCCTCCATGCAAATGTACTTAAAAAAGAATCAAAGTTGTGAAAAAAAAACTGAAAAATTATGAAGAATGATGATTCTCTTGGTTTTTACGATACACATAATAATTTTCATTCCGTGAGGGAATAAAATTTTTAAGCCATTTGAAATCTTCTTCTGTATACACTCGTATATATATTTAAATATAATTTTTACTTTTATTTACTTTTTATGGTGGATGATGGTAAAGATAACGGTCTTAATTAGCCACTGAGATATTAAAAATGAAGAAAATAAAAAATAAACAGCGCGACTATGTATCATGCCAGATAAAATAAAATTTATATTACTTAAAATGTTGTTGATGTGAATTTGTGTTCTCCAGACAGTTTGATAATTAGTGCAATATTATTTATAATAAATAAAAAATTTCAAGTCGAATAAAATGAGAATCGCTACTACTATACTAAAAATTATTTGTCTTATGTATTTGTTTTCTTTTTTCATTTGGTTTTCTCCTATCAGTCCGACCAATCGTCTATAATTTAAAACCCTGAACGTTCCAGTTGGATAATTGCAATGCCATTTATATTCGGGGGATGTTATTCTGTTAATTCACCAATTTTAAAAGATTAAATTAAATGCAGAGACGGTATTTGAGGGTTTTTCTGATAACGAGAAGTGACCCCCGGTAGGCTCTTGGAAATGAGTGGCGGAATATAGATTTGCCTGGTTTGCATTCAAACTCCCTAAAGGATATACACTGCAGTTTGAAAATACATATATACATTTGCCGAAAGTATAAAAAAAAAAAGGACCAATTGAGACTGACGAAGAAGCTCCCAGTTTACATATATGAAGTATAACTGCCCCGAATAATTTTTATTATACAGTTTATCCTTCAACTTCTAATGGAGCTGAAAAACATGCCCAAAAGCTTTTCTGATTTTTTGTGCTCTTAAATGGTGTACATATACAATTCCAACAATTTTTTAAACTCATTCGGGAGTTTACCACTGCCGCCACATCATCAGCAGACTTCTCAGGAAATTGGTCGAACAAAAAAAAAAATAAAATAAAATAATACTTAAAAAAGAGATCGAGGATAATGGTAGTTAAGGCAATAGCCACCAACACGAAGATCTCCTAACGATCTCACCAAAAGTGGAGAAGTGGGTGGATATATACTTTTTTTCTTTATGAAGAATTTATCTTGGCTAAATTTCACGTCTTGCCCAGAAGCTTTAGGTTCTCAGCATTCATCTCGAGGTTAATCACTATTACATTACTCATAACGACAATTTGTTAATTTTTTTTTTCTCCTTTCCCTTTGCAAAATTACAAAAACTTTCGTTGGAATTTCTTCATATACTTCCCATTACCAAAAAAGAAATTTAATAAGTATAAATTTGTCGGAAAATTTATAAAATTTTCAAGTAAATTGGCAACGAAAATGTATAAATACATTAATGAAGAAAGAAAAGATTTTTTTTTTTGAATATTTTTTTGAGTACGGGTGCACGAGGCACATGTGCCTTGGGTATATTTATGTATCCGTAAGAGTCGTGTCAGTTGAATCCTGGCGTACTAAGGGTAATCGGGGATCAAGGGTCATTTTGTAGCGCCGCCAACGCTAGGCAATGAATGAAAAAAAAAAAAAAATAAATAAATAAGAGGCAAACGTTTGAAGAGGAGGCAAAAGCTCAAAGAAAAAGTTTATGGAGTTATAAGGTGGTGGATGTTAAATTCAGAGGGAAAAGGGAGGTCGCGAACAAAATTCAGCGGGTGGGGTTTGTGGTGCAATATGGCTTGAAACCGTGGGAACGTGTGCATGGATCCACGCGCCCAAGTCCCAACTAACCCCTTCTTTTATATAACATTGTCAGTCCCCGATGAATCTTTCTTTTTTCCTCCCTCTTCTATACTTATTTATGTTTTTTATTTTTACATTATTTCTTATCTTGCGTCTTTCTTTGTTGCACTATGCATTTTACCACGTGAAACCCACCTACCAACTCCCCTTTTCTTCCCTTTATTGTTGGGCCAAAAGAAGAAAAAAAACTTTATCCCATACGGTTTTTTTTTTTTTTTTTTTTTTTCAACAACATTCTCTCTTGCATCGTTTTACTGATTCAACCCTTTCATTACCTAAGTTTCTCCGTATGACCGACAGAATTTTTATTGGTATGCGAAAAAAATAAATATCTTTTTTCTCTCTTCTTTCGATAGAAAGAGACGTGAGTAATATATTTTTGACGGATTTATCAGCACTAGATTAAATTGAAGTTGATGTATATATAAAAATATATTTAAAAAGCAAAAAGAATTTAATGTTCATGTTTTGGAGATGTTGTTTGAGCGCAGCATGAAAGTTTTTTTATATAACCATTAAAATGATAAATATTTATTAAAATCAATTTTGTTTTGATAAGTCAAGATAAATATTAATATATTTATTTTATTATATAGCAAAATACATGTCGATGTATATATTTTCCATGAAGTCGTTATTTAATTTTACTAGCTACCTCTTCTTCTTAGCCAAGTGATATGTGAGTTGGATGCTCCAAGAGGACCAATAAGTTTATACATATATGCGTTTGTTAGTATATATACAGTCAGATTTTTATCTTTATTTTATTTTGCAAAAGGTACGATGAAATATGGCGCACGAATGGACGTCTTAACGCGCATGCCTATCTGCGAGAGTAAAAAAGATATGTAAAAGGTGAAAGACGAAGGAGATCCCCCGTGGCTGGTGAGCGCGTGCCTTAAGGGCAATATAACAGGGGGAATATTTTGATAGTGGGAGAGAGAATGTAACAGTCACGAAGGGAATTCACACGATGCAAGATATACAACATGAAGTAATTTTCTTTTCTCCATTTTGATATTATAAGGTTTCTTTTTTCAGTACATGAGTAAAATCCTCATTAGCAATTAAAAATAAATTCGAAATTTGTTTTCAAATCAATTAGTTACACTTGCATTTATCTTGTTTAAAGCAACGAAAAAGCTCACAAAGTATCAAGTCAATTATAAAAATTTAACGAGTTTATTAAAATTTTTATCGCAATTTATCAACACAATTTGCCTAATTTGAAGTATGATTTATTAAATATCAAAAAAAATATCTATATAAAATTGATTATCAATGATTTATCAGTTGGCTTTAAATTGAGACATTAAAATCCGAAAAATTTATTTATTTATTTTCTAAATAAATGCCAAAGTAATTTATGCATTTTTGAACTGAATAAAATTGAAAAAATTAACTTTCGGCTGTTAATAAATTATTTTTAATATCAATAATTACATGAATATAAATCCCTCGAATGAATATTTATAATAAATCCAAAAATATATTTAAAAAGTTTTGTTAATATAATAAAAATTAATAAATTTTATAGCTCATTAATATTACGCGGTGAAATAAATCCATAAAATTGTAAATAAAAAGGCAAAAAACAAACATAAAGTGCTATAAATATAGGTTTTAATTAAGTATGATAAGAAATCAACGGTTAAAACTTCTTTGAACTAATTAGTGAGTGTATAATAATAATTGGTTAAAAAAAAAAAAAACATTGACTCAATTATCCCTTCAACCGATTCCACTTAACAAAGGCGCCTTATTACCTCGCATAAAATATATTTCAAAATTTATGAAAGTCTGCGAAAGTACTCGAGCCATAAAAATCATAAAACTTAAATTACCAAAAAGAAAAAATATATATATTCGGCCGAATACGCATAAGAAAGGAAAAAAAAATACAAAAAAAATCAAAAAGTTTAAATCTCATTATACCTTTTTCTCAAATAAGTTGCGGGAAATGAGATTAAATAGGGTGGGGCAAATCGCGAACCCAAGATAAAAACGATGGGTTAAGTAAACTTAATAAACGCAAAAAAGAAATCCAAAAATCAACTTGAATAAAATATAGATTTATCGAATCGAGACAGATATAATAAAAATAACGATAATTTTTTTTTCATTTAAATAATAATGATAAAGACGATGTTCAACAAACTAATTTAAAATTTTTTTTTGCTTCTCATGCTTGGTTACAGACCATCAATTGATTATTTTCATTCCCATGGATATTTTATTTATTTTTAAATGAATATTATTATAATATTTACAAGTATTAACGGTAATACATTTAATTTACAATTAAATTTCATTTATTTCACTACTACTGAGCTCATTTCTTTTCAATTTATCATTAAGCTTCGATGAATAATACAAATTTTAGATACTTTAAATGACAAATACTAATCTAAAACTAAGATATTGTCAATTAAATAATCAGCAAATGTCAGCTAACTCGAAATTGATAAGTTAGTTATGAAAAAAAATTATATTTAAGTGACACAAACTTTAGTCAAAAAACGCATCAACTTGAAGAAATAAAAAAAAGCTCTTTTAAGTTATTTGCTTCAATTATTTTTGAATTTTTTTTAAAAGAAAAAAACACCGAAAAATTCTTTAGTATTGTTTCGAAGATAATTCACCCAGCTAATATAATTTTAATTTATCATTTTTATTTTTAACACTTGAAAAAGAAACAAAAAATTTAAAACAAAAAGCAGCACATAATAATAATTTACATGAGAATGAATTGTATAGTACAGCAATATTTTATGATCAACTGTAGATTCGGGTGTTAGTTTCAGTTTCTGACGTTTTCAGAACCCATCAAAAATTCCTGGAGGGCATCAACCTCCCCAAAGAAGAATATACCTACAATTACTTCGTTACGCGACGGCAGGTAGTATAAATCGCCTAAAGATTTTTCTACCGCGCAAAAGTCGTTTGGGTGTTTTTAGCCCAGAGCTTTTTTTTACCAAAAATAAAAAAAATAATAATAACTAAATAAATAAATAAATGAAAATATATTTTAGCAAAAGAGAGATACTAAATAACAATATAGTAGAATAGCAACCCGTCACGCCTACCCAAGACTCTTTTTTCGCACGGGACGTTAAAAAAAAAATCAAGTTGTGTGTGCCAAAAAAAGCCCTCAAGGATTTGACTCTTGTTCTGCTACCACGACGTCAAACATTGTGGCAAAAAAATAAATACATACGAGAAAAAAAGGAGATAATATTTAAGGTTTTGCTCCAATTACTCCTGTTGTTCCCACGGGATAAACTGCCCACTTTATGCTGACCATGTCAAAATTATATCATTTAAAAAAAAAAAGCTCTCAGTATGATATCTTTGCAAATCAACCACCAGATGGCAGCACCCGGTGGATCATTTGGTGCTAGGAGAATAGGTAGAAAATTCAGGTTTTAAAAGCATGATTGTTAAAACATGCGCGACACCCGGGCTTCCAAACGTGAATATCAAAACTACAAAAATCATCTCATTTACCTGAGTCAACTCGGTCGGTAATACCTATTTTCTGCCGTTGATATGACATTTTTTTGTTTTCTTTTGAGAGAGCTTTTATAGATCTTTGCTATTCACAAATTTCAAATGAATAATAATAAAAGCAAGTCAAAAAAAAAAGAACAAAAAACTAATGAGAATTTTTAATGATAATAATTTTGAAAATATTAAATATGAAAGAACTTGTGGGGAATATATTTTTTGTGGAAGATGTGATGGCAGTAGACGTATATGGGTTAACCGAGAATTAGTGCGGGTAGATAAAAAAAAAAAAAATAATATATATACAAACTGACCACTATCTAGTATATTATCCTTGTTTATCTATAATTTTTGTTTTATTTTTCGATAGATCGCTACGTTGAAATTAAAGCTACACTACTAAATAATAGCAGGCTTATATTGGATATTTTTTCCTCCTAGAAATGTGTCTACTCTCTACAATGTGAAACAATATATATAGATGAAGAGAGTCCCGAAGAGTCGTGAGACGTTTACCTAATTGCCGGTCACAAAAAATCGTGTACCGCCCTAACCACAGGCCCGCAAGGAACCTCATTCGAAACATTATGAGTTCTCTCTTCACCAATTCATGTCTGCAACTTTATCTCTGCATTATTTTTTTATTTTACGATATAGAAGTATAAAAATTTTGGCAAGAAAAAAATAATATTACATACTGAATTTCATGTGTTAAATATAATTGAACAAAAGAATGTCGAAGAAAAAAAGTAATATATACCAAAAAAAAACAGAAAATAGTTGATTGTTTTTTTCTTTTTCATTGGTTAACTATGGGAATAGTGATTGCATAACGATCAGTGGTTGTCGCACGCCGATCAAGTGCAAAAAGGGGCGTGATTGGCGCGCTTAGTGGCGCCGGAGGGTTTTCAAAATGAAAAAGAAAGGTTTAAAATTTAATAAAAAAAAATAAAAATAAAAATATATATATAGAAAAACAGTGCAACACACGGGCAACTCCTGGAATTCGACCTCCGGGCCTCTGTGGGACCCGATTTTGAGGTCGCAGCCGCTCGGTGACCCTTTAGATAAGACCCACGCCCTAATAAGTGGGTACACACATATGGCTTCTCGAAGGTTCCAACTCAAAGTTCAAAACAATATGAATTTGCAATACTAAAACCGTGCACACTGTGGTTAACATTTTAGGAACTTAAACAGAGAACACCGCGGTTTGTTTATAACGCATTCGAAGACAGAGTTTATTCTCAGCTCTGCTGAGTGAGAAAGGGCTAAAATGGAAAAAAATTAATAAAATATATATATTCACGGGATAATTTTGAGAACCCAAAGGGTTCTTCCTCACTTATTTATCTCTAGGCAAATCAAAATTATTCATTGACTTGAAATCATAGAAATTTAATTCAAATTTTAAGTAGAAAATATAAACACAACTATTAAATTATATCAAATAAATAAACAAAGAAAAACACTGATAATTAAGTTTTTTCTTCTCATTAAAATAATGAGAGAAATTAAATTAAAGACAATGTAATTGTTTTGACTGACTTTGTATGATTTAATGGGATTTTAAAGGCAACTTTAGATGAAGATTAAATTATTAACCTTAAAAATACTACAAATTTAATTTGTCAAATTTTTTTTTCACATAGAAATCATCATTTGTTTTGGCTTCACAGTTGTCAAGTTGAAAAATTAGCTACCTTCCCTTAAAATTATCTAACCGAAACGACATAAAAAATCAAATAAATAAATACCCTTAATGTGAGTGAGAAACTTAATATTTTTTTTTCGTTCAAAACAAATGATTAAAAAATTAAAAAACCAAAAAACCGTCGATTAAAAACCATCAAAAATTATTCAACAAAAGCCCAGCAATTCTATGAGATTAAAAAATATATAAAACGAAATATCTTTTGAAAAGATAATGAAGAGTGATGGCAAGTTGCTCCGAAAAAAAAAAAAAAAATGCACTGGTCTGAGAGAGGGTTTGAAAAAGAAAAATGGGCAAAGGTTTTTAACGAAAAAGAAAAAAAAAAAAACGGAGAATACAACGACGCGACGAAAGAGAAAAAAATCGAGTAAAAAAAAAAAAAACTAAAAATCGTTTTAAACATACTAGCAGAATTTTTTTATATTTTATATTTGTGAATATGTGTAAATCTATACCTGAAGACTTTTCTATTGTGTGACTTTTTCTCCATAATATTTCGGTCGATTTTAAAAACCGATTACACACTTTGCAGAAGTAAAAAAAAATATATATAAATTTAAGGAGGAGCCATCAACAGTATACTAAGAACCGCGGGTGTCCCGATTATTGTAATTAAAGTGATTCATTTTTTTATCCCATCGCTACCTGCTTCTCACAGACACACTATTACTATTAGCCAAAACAAAAATCATGGGATACATAAATAGAATATATATATTTATCCCATTTTTTAAATTTTTTTTCAACAGATATGCCAATTATATTCATTTAAAAATTTTATAGAAATAGAAATTATGTATTTTGGATAAAAATAAAAATAAATAACGAAATTATAATTATATGATATCAAATTGTATCAAATGAAAAAGTACAAAGTGATAAATATCAAATATAATTTTAAATGGAATTTAAAAGAATTATTTTTTAATTTTTTGAATTATTACATAATCATAGTTGCAATCCACAAAAATAAAAATTAATAATTCAAATATATTTAGAGATTAAGTATTTAATAACAATTAAATTATCAAATATAATTGAATAATTTAAAGAAGCGCTATGGTCGAGGGGTCAAGGCGTTTCTCCGGAAAGCACAAGACTTGGGTTCGATTCCCGGCGGGGGAACTTCTTATAATTAAATATTTAAGAAAATTTTCAGTTGTTAATAACTCAAATTTAAATAGAATTTTTCTAAAAGCAATATTGATTTAATTATCGACATTTAAAATAACCTATTCCTTTTTTTTTTTTTTTTACTAATAACAGGCTTATTTTCTTTGGGGAAAAATATTTTAAATTGTTTGACAGGAGTGATTTTTCACGGAGCTGAAAATTGATTTGATGGCTTAATGATTTCTTGGGGTTTTTAAAGGGATCGTTGTGACTTTAAGTGATTTTTTTAGCAGTATAAAAATATTTTTGTTAATTAGTTTCAACAATTCATAACCCATAAAAAATCTCCTCATTTTAAAGGGAAAATTTGGCCCAAGTAAATATTTTAAGGACATTTAATTATCACACCCTCAGAATACATATAAAAAAAAATAAAAATTTAACAGCCGTATACTTTTAATTGAAGGGACAGAATTTAATTGGTCAACAAAATTATTGACAAACTCATAAATTTTCCGACAAATATCTCGTTGTTATTCAATAATAAAACATGTGTGTAAATCAAAGGGGATGAAATGATCTTAACAACTCATCAATTACAATTGAATTGACACGAGTAATCTAAAAATATGTCACACAGGTTGACTATCCTCCATTTGCTATTATTTGCTCTAAGAGTGTATTGTATTTCGACAATGAAAAATCAATGAATGCCAATATATAAAGAGACATTCCCAGCCCACGAATATGGTGTATAAATTCTATACAACACAATAAACCACCCCAACCTGTTTGACTTTATTCAGAAAGAAATAAAATAGCCCTGAAAATTGTCACCACTATGCAAAAACATTTCAAAAACTATTTTATTTTTTTTTTTTGTCATGAAAAGTCAAAAGGTTTCAAAACGAGACATGATAATATAATTTTTCTACGTAACGTTTGCCCGGAATGCAAAAGACCCGGGTTCGATTCCCGGTGGGGGAACTTGTTATTTTACGAAATTATATCAGGGAAAATGCAGGATATTTCGACAAAAAAATACAATAATTTTATGAGATAATTTTTTATTCTTTTTCGATAATAATTTTACCAGTCACAATTAACAATATAAATTTTTAATACACAAGACTAGGCTGAGATTAAATTTATTAAACCTACCAATAGTCAATTATTATTAATTTAATTAATTTTTTTTTTTGGTATTTTTAATTATTAAATTACATAATAACATTTACTGCAATATAATAACTTTTGATATTCACTAAAAACACTGGTAACTTTATAAATAATGTGTGATATTTTGTTTCATTATTTTCTTTTTTTTTGTAATAATAGCTATACATTGATATTACGTGTGGAATTAAAGTGCATCAAATACTGCACACACAAATATAATATATTTTCCATCAAACAGTGCTGCTGTTATTTGTTTTTAGTTTTTTTTTTTATAATAAATTTATACAGCTTAAATTAGTGGTAACACCTGAGGACTAAAAGCTTCTCATTTATACTGATAAAAAGATTGTGAATCAACATAAAAATGATAGACAAAATGACGATAGAAATAAGGCCCCTGACTGAAGTAACAGTATGGGTGGTCCCAACACGACCTTTTTTTCTTTCTTTTATTTATTTTATTTTCTTTGTTTTTCGTATGTTAAGGGTGCGACTAATATTTACAGCTAACTCAAGAAACAGGAACCCAAGAAAAATATAAAAAAAAAAACCATAAAAATAAGATAATAAAATATAAACTGTTGAAAAAAAAAAAAAATATAATAAAATATACATGACAAATAAAAATACATTTTATCTGATTTAAAAAAACCTAATTTTTTCAGTCGACAATATGTTTTATGAATTTAATGGTCCATCAGTTAAACCCAAACTGTCAATTTTAAACTAAATTGTGTTTCTTTCGCACCTCAGATAATCATCAAAAAACTCTTTAGCATTTTCAATTGTCACGGAAAATTTTCTCATTCAAAAAACACCTGCAGATGTTTTTTTTATTTCTCTTCTTCCTTTAATTTATTTTACTAATAAATATTAATTTTTTTTTCCTCCAAAGATAAAATTAAACAAAAGAAAACTATCTAATATATACAGAATGTGATCAAAAAATGATCACTTAAATCGTCAAAAAATTTGAAATAAATTCAAATTGTGAAACTTATTGTTGTTTGAATTTTAAAAAAATAATACTCTGCAATTTTATACATTAACGTCTCATAATATCTTCAATGCTGAATCCTAATTTTCTTGGTATCGCTGTTGTTTTATCACTTGGCATTGTAATTTCAGTTGTCGTACTTGTTACTTGTCTAACTGAATTCATTGAATCTGTTGTTGTTTGTGTATCAACACGAAGATCTTGTGGTACATCAGTGTGTGTTAATAAATGTGTTTTTAAATTACTACGTTGATTAAAACTTCTTGCGCAAACTGGACACTTGTGAGGTGATTCTTCCATATGAAGAATTTTGTGTACAGCAAGTGTTCTACTCTGGCAAAATCCTTTTCCACATTCGTTACACTTAAATGGTTTTTCTTTGCTGTGAATATATCTATAAAAATTAAAAAAAAAAAGGACATTAATTTAAACCCAACATCAGATGTATTTATTTTTATTTGTTTGTAAAATGTTAATAGAACTTACCGATGATCACGAAGATGATCCTGTCGTCTGAATGCTTTACCACAAATATCACAAGAATATGGTCTTTCATCAGTGTGTGTTCTTTCATGTATCAATAAATTATAACTTTTAGTGAAATGACGATTACAAAATTTACAAATGAATTGTTTTTTTGGTCTTTGTCCAGGTAATCTTCGCGTTAAAAATGATGCTGGTGGTGGTACACCAAGTCCAGGATGTATTGTATGATGATGATGATGTTGCTGTTGTTGATGATGTTGTTGCTGCTGTTGTTGTTGTTGCTGTTGTAAATGTGGATGATGTGGTGATGTTGTGGGACAACAGTTTCTAGCAGCCATCATTGCAGCACCACGTAGCCAATGATCAAAAAATGCAGCATGATAGTTATTTGTTGGATGTGATTGTTGAAGTTGATGATGTCCAGGTATTTGATTCCTAATCCATCTTGGTGGTGATTGTATATGTGGTATACCAGATGGTGGTGTATGTGGTGGTGTTAATGGTTCCATTTTCGTATCCATCATTCTTCTTAATTTCAATTTCAATTAAAATCACTTGTCACAGCTTCGTGAAAATTTCACAAACTCAATTGATCACTATTTATCACTTAAAATCACTGTACGCAAATCAACTGTACAATATTCTATACGCGCAATAAAATATTGTACTTTTATTCGAAAAAAAAGAATGAAAATTATGTAATCAACATCAAATTGATGTTGCAAAATATTTTCAAACACGGAAATGAATGGTTTTCTTTTTCTTATAGAAAAAACGAGTTAAAATTGTTATTTATGCTCTCAGTTTGGTTGACTCGAGGTCTGAGGAGATACTGAAGAGATGAAATGTTACCCAGGCATAAGAGACAGTCAGGGGATCAGCAGTTAGAGCTCCTCCTCCTGTTCGTTTTGCTCCCGGTTGGGTGAACAACTTCTACAGGGGCGGAGCCTTCTTCAGGCACTCATACTCTTTTATACTTTTCTTACTGATTGCCCCTTCAGGCGTCGCGACGCTACCTTTATGTTAACTTGCTTTTATATATAAATTAATAAAAAAAAAAAAATAATAACAAGTATTTATATTGTGCCCAGGGCTGCAAGCTCCCACGCGAAGCATAATGCTAGTTACAAAAAAAAAATCATATTTTTTTCCTATGCAATCTATCTCTGTCATAATTTAAAATTTCTTGTTATTTTCAAGGTAATTTTGCCATTATTTTTTCATATTTAATGATAAATAATTTGAATTTAAATATAAAAAAAAATCAACTATTTCAAATTTGTAATTTTTTCCAATAATTGACATGATTTTTTCCTGTGTAATTTTTAATTTTTGCAACTTGAAATTCGTTATTTAACATAAAAAAAAAATAATCGTTATCGATGAAATGATTGATAGCACTGTGTGTATATCTGTTTAAATAATATACTTAAAAATTTTTAAACTGTGCAGCTTTTGACTGTTTATAAAATAGACTCGAATGTTTATGATAACAGTCAGATTTCTATGTACACATTTTTATTATTCATTGATGATGAATCACAAAGGAAAAAAAAAAAGTATTACCACGTGAAAAAAATATTTATACCGCCATTTATCGTTTATTTTATTTAGATTAAATTCACCGAATTATTTATGACACTTGAGGGGTAAAGAGTTGGCCTGGACACATATCAGTTGGTCTGTTTGGTGTTCACTAAATAAATGTCTTTGAATTATGATTCGATCACTCGAAAAGTGTATGATAATATCAAAAAAAAAAAAATATAAAAATATTTACGCGGTACAATGTAAGTCTTGAAAGATCGACAGGAGCCGCACAAGTTTATATTTATCTGATAATAATAAATGTGTCGCTCATACACATATGAATATCATTTACCAGTCGTCAACGATTATTATTTTTTTTCCCTGATAATATCTATAATGTGCTTTTTTATTTTTAACGTTCAAAAACCATCACACTAGAATCTTTATTCCAATGAATTTTTTAATGATTTTTCAAAGTTAAAAGCCAATAATAATCATAAAACTGGTGACAGAAGGACTGCTGGACTTGATTATTATCAACACCAACCTGATGCTCTTGACATCTGGATATTCAAAAAGATTTTTATATGTTTTTTTTTTTTTTTTTTCTTTCTATAATATACATTTTGGGTTATAAAAATGCCAATAAACTTTTTTTTTGTACGCAAAAAAGTCGAGTGTTATTTGCATTTTTCAAAGGCTATTAATTAATTATGATAAAAGGAATTTCTAAAAATTAATATGCAATTTAAAAAGGTTTTATTTTCATGTATGTTAGACACAAGATTACATGAAAACATGGTACTTCTGTATGTCAGAAGGTGAATAACACATGATAAAAACAACTATACTTGCAAACTTGTTAATAAACATATACGAAAAGTGATCGCGGCAATAATATATACGGCTAATTGGAACATGTTTTTTTGCACTGTTTAACATAAAACCTCATCGTTTGCTTCATACAACCATTACTCTGTTGATTATATTTATTTTTTATTATTATTTTTTATACCTGTTAACGCCTCTGCATTAGTAATCTCATTATGCGTCAACAACATTGCGCAGCTGGATATTGAATGTAACCGAGACTCCCGATCAGACCTGTCGTTTTTTATATTTTATTTTTCATTATGTACTGATTTAATGAGTGCCGAGCTAATTAAATGCAGACAAGAAACAGTGTATAAATGATTCAATATTTAATTTTGTTATTTTTATTATATTTTCTCTTCTGTTTGTGTCGAACAATAAAATACTGAGATGCTAAGTTTGATAAATGTACTAATAAATAGCGATATACAAGTTTTTATCATTAATATTTGTTTGCGATTTTAAAGATTATTGTTTTATCAAAATGACTAATATAAACGGTACGTATTTCTTTGATGTTGAAATGTATTTTATCGATTTACATGACTCAAAAAGACAGACTGCGTGTCACCTGATTTGTGATAAAAATCAAAGTTTAAATCATTTTTTTTTTTGACAATATTAATACAGAAAATTTGTAGAATATTTGATGACTATTTTTATGTGTTATTTAAAAAATATATGCAATGTTGTTTGGTGTAATCTGGGAAATCGCTTAACGTACAAAGACAAATATAATGGAGGCGGAGATGAGCTTGCAAACATTTTCCATAGAGTTTATATAAGCTCACGCCCCAAAGGCAACAAGAGAGGGTAAAAAAGAAACAAAAAAAAATAAAAATATATTTAACCCAAGAGGGGTTGTTAATTTAATTTTTAAAATATCCATCAAACAAACACTCATCCTACTTTTATGATTCAACTCCTGTGACTCGTTCAACAACTCAATGTATAAACTCAAGTTTAAACTCTCTAAAATATTATTTCTCTTTGGCATTTTTCTAACTCTATCATCCCTTGTTTTCCACAATTCTCATTTATCAAAAATAAAATATTTAAACTTTAATAAACGTCACAGTTTTAGACTGTAAAATAAATATTAAAAAACGACTTTATAGAACAAAGAAAATAATTATTAAATTTATTTTTTTAATTTAAAAATTCAAGTGGACACAAGAGAGTAGACTGCATGACGATTTTATATATTTATTTTAAAGATTTAACACATTTTTAGATCCACTTGAAAGAGTGAGGAATAAGATGAAGATAATTTGTTGCAAAGCCCACAAGTAAAAACTATGTGTGGCATATGAGAAATGCATGAAGAAAAAATATAAAAAACACAGAAAAATGTTGAGAGGGCAGATCAGTTGATGAAATAAATTTTATAACTAATCGCCTGTTTCACGAATGAACATGAAGAGGACATTTATCTCTTGGTAATCTCTAAACGTGAAATGCAAATAAATGAGTGTAAAAAATAAAACCCAAATTTTATTTTTTAAATTAAAAAGAAAATAAAAATTCCCTAAGCGAATTATTAGAAAATGTTTTTCATTTATTGGCTTTTTTTTTTTTTGTTGAATTAAAAAATATAAATTTAAATTGTAAAGAAATAAAATTGATTTTTAACTGGAAAATAATTTTCTTCTGTAATTTTCTTGTGAGGTAATTTATATTTTGTTAAAACGACCTTGAATTTTTGTTAAATATTCATAGACAATAAAGATACTAAAGGAGTTAAGCGTAACAAATTATTTTCAGCAACAGCAGGAGCCAAGAAAGAAAAAATTTTTCAGTTAAAATCAATGTCAAAGTGTTGTCTTCATCCTTCCGTTTAAATAGATGAAAATTACCCCATTGTGTTTACAAGGCGTTTAGAAAGTACCATTGGTACACACAATAAGAAAGAGTGTAGTGTGTCTGACGCATTTTTAACCAATCCATTTATCCTTTTGTAACGAAAAAAATAAAAAAAAAAAAAAAAAAAATGTTTGCTACCTTGAAATTCCATTCAGTCATATAACTACTACTTAGCTGACAAGTTATTTTCCCTTTTTTTATTTTCATATTTTGCACCCTTATATATTTTTTTGAGTCATCTTGTCCCTGAAAAAATTTGTGCAACAATCTCCACAAAATTATCCAGAGATAAAGGATTTTTTTTAAAAATGGTCAACAGAGGGTTACACAACCCCCGATGATAGGCCAAACAAATGAAAAAAGTCCTTTTTTTTTACATCCAAAACGGCACTTTTTTTTTTTTTTTATTTTTTTACTCGGTCTTTGGGTCGTTTAGTCACTCTTTTTTTTATTGTTGTATTCAGGTACAAAGGGTTTTTTAACGGCTTGCAATATAGAAAACAAATTTTCACCTTTTCAACACCATAAAAAAAAACCTTTTACCCTTAGCGGGTGTCAACGCGCAAGAAATAAAGGAAAATCCTTCAACTTTTATTACGTGATTTTTTTTATTTTTAAAAAAGTAAATATTTTATTTTTTGAATGCAAAATTTTAAATGATATTTGAATATGCGTGTCACTCTGATGCAAATATATACCCAACTTGATATTGATGTGGGGAAAATAAAAATATACATCCGACGGTTTTTCTTTTGGAAGGAAAATTTTTAAAACAAACTACTGCCAAGTTTTGTTAAAATAATAAACGCAAAAATCTTTTTGTTTGCCGGATTATATAAAAGTCCAAACATCAACTACAAAATAAACGCGTCTATCGTCAAGTTTTTTCCGTTTATTTTTCTACCCTTAAGATATCACGGGGCACGTTTTACAATATTTGCGATAAAACACCCTGGTGAAACGTCAAATAGACAAGAAAATATAAGAGAAAAAAAAATCATGGCTTCAAGAGAATAGGTAGTGAAAGCCATCAGGTACAAAATGTCAGTCACACATTAATGCATAAAGAGAAACAATAAATAACAAATGTAAATGTTAAGGTTACATGACTACTTGCCAAAAGGGTTACAAGAATATTTTCTGCTCTAAATTATTTCTCAGAGGCAAATGATACAATTAAAAAAATTATTCGTAGAAGAAAAAATTCATCAATGTCATGACAACTGGATGTAACATGCTGCAACACAAAATATTACAATAAACCTCACAACAGGGGAATTGAACCCTTTCATTATGTCTTTTTTTCAAATAATTTTTATTTGTAAAAATTCCTTTTTGTTTCTTTCATTTTAATCTTGCTTAAAGCTTAGAGGTAAAAACTAGAATGTTAACTGAGAATGTGTGTCCTCGAGACACAAAATTCGAGCATGAAATTTTTTGACATTTCAAGTAGAGCTGTCTTTTAGTTGAACACAAAAACGTCATAAATTGCAAAAAAGAAGAAAAAAAAAGCCATAAAATAAATGGCATTGTTAGTGACGACAGGTGAGCTAAACAATGAAAAATAGTAAATTCATTGTTTGATAAATTTTAAACTGCATCCGTTTTTCAGTATTATAAAAGAAAAATAAAGTGAAAAAAAATAAAGAAAAAATATAGAGAGAAAAAAGTAGCCAAGAGGGTTTTAACGTTTTTAAAAATCAACATGGCCAGACGTTTCATGGAGACGATACTTGTTTGTTTGGCTTAATGATACTTGCAATAATGGAATGGCCTTAAAGAAAACAGTTGACCCAATTTCTCCCGCAGTTTTTAGCTGGATTTTTTTCTACTCTTAATGGTTTTTACAACAGGGGGTTACAGTGAAAATTTCACTAATTTTTCAGCATAAAGAGGAAAAAAAAAAAGTAGAAAGTATAAAATTGTAACGGGACTTTTAATTTATCACTCAATATTACTTGGACACTTTACATTGACAAAACTGAGAAAAATAAATTTTTAAATTTCTTTGAAAATTAAATCATAAAAAAATTGTTTAAATAAACACTCGAAAAATAATTATAAATTTTTCATTTGAGTCACTAGAAAAATCATAAAAAATGAAAAACGATCTAAATATTTTATATTTTTTCTTCAAAAGGAAAAAAAAAAAAACCACAAATTTTTTTTTCTTTTTATTTTATAGACTAGATTTATAAATTTTTTTTATTTTTCGGTTACATTTAGTGGACAACACACGGGTGGTCATGGATGAAATTTTATGGGAGTTAAATGACACCCCTTAAGTGTATCTGTTTTGTCTCAAAAAAAAAAAAAAAATCTTAAAAAACATATGCTCAGCATTTTTATTCATATGTTTCGATTTCGATTTTGATAATTCTTCACGGCCCATTTAAAATTACAAATTTCACGGGTATTTGATATTTAGACTGTCAAATATTATTGGGGATGATTTTTTCTATCACCACATTTCAAATTTCCTCAACTTTGTCATACCCAAATGAATCAAAAATATAAATAAACCAACAAACTCATTCTCTTCTCTAAAAAAAAGTCCTATTAATCTCAAATTAATTCGAAATGAATTTTCATCATTCGTCTATTTGCTAATAAATTATTATTTTTTTTCATTACAAAATGCCATGTAATTACTTGACAATGATGCAATTAACTATCTCATTTTCTTCCAAGAATATTTAATTATACATTGGGACTCGATTGTGATAACACACTTGAACAATAATTATGAAAAAAATATAAAATAAATACTTCTATTGTACATTTGAATGCGTCTGCTTGAATAATTTTTATTTTTGTCTATTTTAATTGAGACTTTTATGTGCCCTGACTCATTGAAAAATATAGTATAATTTTATTTTTTTCCATCTCCAATTGTTTATACATAAAAGCGAGTTTATTTTAAATAAAAAAAATTCTTTAAATAAAATATATTTTCTTGTTTTTATGGATGGTGTCGTGTAGCCTATTGCAAAGTCATATGAAAATATATATTCAATGCCACACACAGAAATTAAATCTTCCGTGTTCTCTTATTTCAGTAATATATCTATCTTTTTCTATATGTTGTTTTATACGATATACTAAACTTGTTCATGATATATTCTAATAATTTATTACCAACTCCTTGAACCTCTTAAAAATATTCTCCTCCTTTTTTTCATAGCTCGCATGCGACTAAAGTCTAAACGTCTATAGTTTGTCGTAAAGATGTCAACTCTTTTGAAAGATTATCAAAAAATAAAATAAAATATTTTAAAAAAAAAAAAAAAAACTGCATGTGTTTAACATTTTTTTTATTTTTTAATTTTATTATCGTGTATTAATTTATGTCATTTTTAGACAATATAAAAACTCAGTAAATAAATTTTGGGTTATTATTTATTAAAATAAATTAATGATATAAATAATTGCCATATTTTTTTAAAAAAAATTAATAACAAAGAGATGGACGTGGGTGTTGACTGGTTAAAAGTTGGAAAAATTACGAAGCTCTGTGTTCGAGGCGCTAGCCGGGTAAGCAAAAAAACTCGGGTTCGATTCCGGGCCGGGGAACTTTTTACTTTTTCTAATTTTATGAATAATAATTATGAAATATTGATTATTAATTAACGCAAATAGATATGTTTTTTATTCAGGCAAATATTTAAAGAAAGAATATAAAATCGTAGAAAATTTATTGATTTCAATATCCGTTTGACGTTTGTGGATGTATATAAATATGACAAAAGTTGGTCGCGGTGGTATGTCAAAAGAACAATATATAAATATATATAAATATAAGCTTTATATACGTAACCGCATATACAAAGTGAGAGAGGATAAAGCGGCATCGTGTCGCGAAGTAAGTTAAAAGTCGATAGCGGTGTCTTTTGATGTTTTAAACCGTCAAAACCATCCTTATTCTACCACTATGTATTTTTTTTAAATATATATACACCACAAAGTCAATGATTATAGTGGGGATATAAGTCCATTCAAGATTGTCAACATTTAAAAATGACATGTTTATACTTAAATAGAGTTATCATTGAAAATAAATACAAAAAATTAAATGATAAATCATTTTTCCATAGGAATTATTTATAAAATAAGGGATAAACTATTTTTTAAAATCAATAAATTGTAATTTTTATATATTTTTTTTAAATTATATTGTTAAATAATGCAAATGAAATTTATAGACTTCAAAATTATAAACATGAAACGTTTATTTTCTCCTTTTTTTTTTCAATTTTCATATATCAAATTCATTGTGTGTACATAGGCTGAGCTGTGAGGCAAATCTTATCTTCATGTGCAAATAAAAAATAAAAAAAATAAATAAAATACACCCTTTGCTTTTTTAACACCCCCAAAATATAAAAGGTGGCAACACGTTGGTGTTGTTTTTTAAATATGCGGAAGACTTTGATGATTTGCGGAAAGAACCAATTCTCAGAAAAATAAAAATTTATACCAAGTTTGTTGATGGATTATTATTTCTATAATTCTTATTATGATTAGATAAATATTTAAATAAAATAAAAAAATACGAAACTTTTGTGATAAGCTGTTTTGGATACTCGTGTATCACAAAGAAATAGCGCATCTTGCCCAGCATCAAGTGAAATAATATACAGAGAATTAAAAATATCAACTGATTATTTTCTATATTGTTATTTTTTTTTTTGTTGATAAAGTCTTGATAACCGTATGATAAGCTTCTGTTTATAAAATTTTATTTATTTATTAATTAAAGAACAAAAAAAATGTATAATAAAATATTTAACGTCAATTATTTTTCATTTAATTAAATAAATTGAATGAAAATTGACTTAATTAATGAAAAAAATATGTAAATTTAATAATTAAAATTTTTTATTTTCAAAAACAATAAATTATGTTTATATTTTTACCAATAATTTACAACAATTTATTGTTAATAATTTTAGGAATTTTTACTTGATAAATTTATCAAGTAAAAATATTTAAAATAAAACAGTAAAAAAATGGAAAAATATTAACAAAAATTACGGTCATTGAAAGAGCAAATGATACAGATTTAAATGAAAAAAAAAATCATATGTATGACCACTTCAGGACAATTTTGTGGGAATGTTAAAATCTTAATATGCGTGGGTGGGTTATGTGGTTGTGGTCTGCAGCGTGTCACTTGATGTTATGTCTTTTTGAAAAAAAAAAAAAAAATTAAATAAACCGGACCACAAACCGTGTGCTTGTCTGGCCTTCGGGTCACGTAGGTAACATTTGCCTCATCTTCGAAGCATTAAAAAATAAAGCAACGAATAAAAAAGATTTTTAAAAATAGAAAGACTTGTGCATGTGGTCCCTATGGCTCCCTGCAAAGTCATAATTTGATAACGCGTGCCATTATTCATATTTTTATTCTTGAAAACAAGCAAGTATATTAAAAAAAAATAATAAATTTTATAACTTGTCGTTTGTTAAGTTAAAGACACAACACTTTGATTATCCTCATCAATCAAGTCAGATAAATACTGTGATTTTAAGCTGATTTTTCAAATGATTCTTTTATATTTTGTTTGTTAAAAATATTATTAAATTTAGTACTTTATTTTGATAAAAGGAAATATATATTTTAAGTAGATCAGTAGATTTTTGACCTCGTTTTCATATTTCAGGGACAGTCTGTGAAATCCTAGACCAGTGAGTCATGTTATTGAAGAAGAAAAAAATTTACAAAAGACGAAAAGTTCTAAAAGAGAAGCTTTTCAATGGCGCCAACAATGTTGTAAATATGAAAGTTTGTTGAAGTGCTACGTATCGTATTTATTTTTTTTATTTTTTGAGTCCTTGTCATTTTTTTGTGTCCAGAATTTAGTGACAACTGGGGGTCTCTAAAGTTACGTGGTCATCATTCGATAGCTAACAGTTGGTGTAAGGGAGATGAAATATTTTGGGTCAAAAATGTAAAAAAAAAAAAAGAAGAAAAAAAAATAGACAAGCTACACAGTTGCAGGTCTGCATTAATAGCTACAATGTAAGGGAATAATAAAAAATACCAGGGGATCTGTTGAAGCACACGACGTCAAGGACGACACAGTATTTAAGATTTTGCAAAAAAAAAAAAAAAAAAACCCTCGCATTTTCAAGATGTCTTAAAAATGTAAATAAAAAAAATATTTTCTTTAAAACGAACTGTTTGTTAGCTAATCAGTTTGTCGTTTTTGTTTTGTTGTAAATAAATCTGGTGATGTTGTCCTTATCAGCTGACATAAACAGCAATCAAACTGATATAAATGTCAATAAAAAAACTCTTTTGCCAGTAAATTATGCATCAGAATTAACTGATAACAACGACCATCATCATGAGAATAGATCTAAACATTCGATTCAATGTGAATATATAAGAATGATCAGTTTAAACACTTACCAAGTAGCTGGATAAATGAGACGCTTAGTGTTATCAGCACAACATCTTGACAAATACCTAAAAGGAATAAGAAATTAATTAAATTTGTTTTAAATATTTCAATACAACAATACAATCATCATTTAAATGATTCTGTTCTTGACATTTATCAACATTAAATATGAATCATACTATAAATGAATGATGTGTTGGTTCCAAGATGTTTACATGTGTGTGTGTGACAAAAAATCACACCGATACACACTCAATTACTTTCAACAAAAAAAAGGCAAACCAAACTCAATGTAATTATTTTAAACTATTGCCGTTAATTATAGTTAATGTGATTAAAATAAATATAACAAATAAATAATAAAAGAATAATGAATAGAATTGTGTTATTCTCAAGATGTTTACCTGTGTGTGTGACAAAAAATCACACCGATACACACTTAATTATTTTCAACAAAAAAAAAAAAAAAAAAAACACACAAAACCCAACAAAAATAATAGAAAAAAACAAAAAAAAAAAACAAAAAAGAAAAAAAAAAAAACA
>JAPYYR010000951.1:0-29156 GCA_030523065.1 Aphidius colemani | reverse complement strand
TAACCTTCTGGTCTATCAACTTTTGATCCAGTTTCACCAACTTCACCAGTTTTACCACCTCCATCACCATGAAGTTCAAGAAGTTTTGAGAGTTCAAAACGTGGTTTTTTCAAAACCTTAACTTTACGAATGTAAACATCATGAAGTGGATAAATTCCTTGGCATGCTTTTTCGATATCCTTGGCAATTGCATCAGGAATCAATTTGGTAACAACACCTTTCAAGTCACACTTGGTAATTTCATCAGAGATGATTGTAACCATCTTTCTTCTGATGTTACGTACCTAAAAAATTAATAATAAACATAAATTAATGAAATTTTTTTAATTTAACAAACTCTTATTAATTATTATTTTATTGACTGTGTTGTTTCAAATAATATCGTACTTTCTGCATAATTTGAAAGGACGAGGTAAGAGGAAACCTTTACTTTATGCAATTTTAAAAAATTTAAATCCACTGAAGTTAATGATAAATACAACAATGGATTCTCCATTGCAAATATTATTAAATGCTTATTAACTGTTAATGAATTTGGTTTATTTTTTACCTGTGAGTGTTGAGCATAACAAGTTTTTCTGGTGCTCATTTGATCTTTTTGGGTAAATCCAATACAGAAAATACGAAGTAAATAACCATCAGTTGTTTTGACATCAATATTGGCTTCAATCAATGTTTGCCATTTTTTGACCATTGAACGGAGTTTGTCTGTTGTTAAATCCATACCGTGGAAGTTACAAAGTACTGATCTATTTTGTACATCTTCAGCAATTAAACGAAATTTGCGGAATGATCGTTCTGCATCAGCGTCACTTTGAAGATCAGCAAGTGATACTTCAAATACACGTCCTTTCAAACCTTCAGATGCAATTTTAGTACCTTGGGTACGGTTAACCAAAGTTTTACCAACTTGGCGAGTGGTGAACATTGATGGTGCCTTGACATCATACCAGTCTTTACGGGTGAAAGGATCTACACTAGAAAAAAAATTTACAACATTAATCAACCATAAAAATAATGCACACTTAAATATTAATAAATTAAAATTATTTTTTTTCTTATAAACAATCAATTAATTATTATTAAATTATTAGAATGAAAAAATAAAAAATGTCGCTGTTAAAGCACATGGACAGAGTTGAAAAAATAGAAACTTTTTAAGAGCCAATACTTTCCAAATTTATATTAAACAAATTGATTGATATTAATATTATATTTTTAATAATAAAATTTACTTACATCTTTTTTTTAAGGCCTTTTTTGCCACCTTTGGAGAGGCCCTTATTTTTTCCAACAGCCATGATTATTTTATCACACGACACGAATAAAAGACGTGTAGCGTGGCTTGGACAGAGGTTATGGGGGAAAGAGAATTTTTATTTTTTTAAGGTTGCACAAGAAGCTAGAAGTCTTATGAAGTTGCGCATTTACAGAATGGCGGCCATGCTGTGCCAAGCAATTGCTATGACATCTAGGGATAGCGTTAATAACTTTTTCAAATTGAATTTAAAAATGTTTTATTCAAAAACAATCGATTGGTATTAATTCAATTAAAAATAAGCTGACTCATTGTAATATTAATTTTTTTTCTATATAATTAATATTACATATGAGTAAATTAAATTTCAGCTTTTTGATACTTGAAAATGATAAAGAATGAACCAATTGTTATTATTGCATGAAAAAGTATTTTGATATTTTTGTTATTTATTTTATTACATTGACATTATTTCAGTCAATATAAAATAATATTTTTTACTAACAACTTTTATTTCAGTTCGATCACGTTAACAAACTAGTCTGATGTTCAATTGGATAATTGAAAAAAAATATATAAATTAATTTCATTTAAGCATCAAGAAAATAAATAATTAATAATTTTCGTTTTCTTCTTTTTTTTTAAATGAAAGTTATACCAATATCAAATTTTATAAACAATGATAACGGTGCAGTACAAAATCTCCAATGGGAAAACGATAAAAATAATAGTAAAACTAAACAGCTAAAAAAATTAAAATATTTCACAGTCGATGTAAAATTATTTGAAATTGAAAAAAAAAAAAACTATTTTTATTAATCAAAATGAATTAAATTAATAAAATAAATTTTCTTTTTTTTTCTAGAATTCAGAATGCTTTTATAATGCAATTCGGCTATTTCTTGTGTTAAGCAAATTTATGGGAATAATATTAATTTCTGATATTAAAACGCAAAATTTAAAAACAGTAGTTTACAAAAATACAATTATGCATAAGTTTATTCGTTTTGTAGTTATTGTTATACTACTTGAAAATTTTGTTAAATATATTATTAGCAGTTTTAAAAGTTTCATGATAAACTATCAATTCAAAAACAATGATGGTATACTAATTTTAAAATTAATTTCATTTAAATTGTTAGTTAATTATTTATTTATTGTTCAATAGACATTTTGGCTACTATATCAATGTCAACATTTATGCTGAGTGTTCTCACCGAATATTTAATATTTTGTATGTTACCATGGAAATGGTTTAAACTTCAAAAAAAGTGGTTGTTAATGGAAAAACAATTGAATCGGTAACTGTTAAATTATTATAAATAATTCTAAAATTTATTATTTAAGTTATTTATAACTTATCATTGTACTTGACTTGAAATATTTTTTCTAAAATTTTTTTCTTTCAGTTTGAATTATGATTGTCCACGTCTTCGATGGAAATTTAATACAATAGGAATTCTTATGGGTGTTTTAACTATTATTGTAAATACGTGTTGGTCATTTTCAACTTATAAAAAAACCATAGAAGCAAAATTTCATAAAGACATAATACTAGTAGAAAATAATCATGACGATATTTCAAATATCCGTAAGAATTATTTAACAATATAATTGTCAAATAATAAATTTAAAAAGACAAAAATTTGTATATTATTTATTTATTTTGTTCTTTGTTTCATGATTTAAATAGTCATTGATAAATTACTACTGATTATCAAGTTTTTAACTGGAACTTTTCATGCATATATATCAGTTTTTTCTGATTTATTTATTATTATGGTATTTATTAATTTATAAATATTTTATGAACTCTTTTCAAACTATGATAAACTGATATAATTGAATTGTTAATAGGTATCCATTGGACTTGGTGATAGATACAAATTTTTAAATGAAGAAGCAATGAGTGGAATGTGGGATAACTATGAAGATTATTGGTGTCAACTGAGAATAAATTACAGTATTCTCAGTAAACTTGTTAAAGAAACAGACGAAATTATTTCTCCAATAATTATTGTATCATTTGCACATAATTTTATCGCAATTATACTTCAACTATATATTGGCATTTCGTAAGTTAATTATTGTTTCAATAAATTAATTAAATTATCATCTTTTTTTTTTTTTCAAGAGTCGATACTCAATTGACACTTTCTACAATATTTCCTCTGGTTTTATTTGGATTTATGGTAATTCGAGTAATTGCAACTTTATTTTTTGTATCAAGAATTAATGAAGAGAGTAAAATTATTTTGCCAATTATTTATCAATGTCCTATTGAGAAATATACAATTGATGTAAGTTTATATAATTTTTTTTTTAAATTAATAATCTTTTGATATTTAATTTTCTATATATTTCAACAGACTAGACGTTTAGGATTACAATTAAACAATGATGAAGTTGCACTGACAGGAATGAATTTTTTTTCTATAAATCGAAGTTTTATTTTGGCTGTATGTTACTGATAAAATTTAATTTTTTAATTAATTAATTTATTTTTTTTAAATGTTTTTTAAAAAATGATTTGACTATTTTTTTTATTTTTAGGTTGTTGGAGCTGTTTTTACATACGAAATTATGATAATAAAATTTTCTAATAAAATTGAATAATCACACTAGCAAAATTAGTGTAAGCTGATTATAAAAAAAGCATAAAATATTCTTTCAATTGTTTTGAAGTTTCAATTTTTAATATGTACTAGTCCGTAATAACTGAATGAATATATAATAACCAATTACTTATCATTTTTCTTTTCCCTATTTTTTATATTTAATTAATTATTGATGTAAATTGAGTGTCATATTTTCATAACAATTTGTTAAATTAAATTCAGTAAAAATACAAAAGTCACTCATGTTTATCCAATAAATTTGAGTGATTAAATTTCAATGGGAATAATAAATTTAGCTGACACGCTCAGAAAATTATACTCACGGAAACGATTTTTTTTTTTGTATATTAACAGTAAGTACATTAAAAAATAATGTGGTTTCTTACCTTGAATTACAGCTAGAAAATCATATCTTATCACACGTGCAGTATAGCTTGTAGCTCACCAGCCAGTAACACTCATCACACTTTGTTAATGATTTCATTAATCCATTCTATGTGATCAAAAACCTTTGTCATGAGTACTGGAGATTGTCCTTTTGATACTGGAATTTGAACAGAAATAACTCCAGCAACTTGTAATTTGTACATAACTGCACTACCACTGTCACCCTAAAACAAAAAATTAAAAAATTTTCTTAATACTTTTTTTCTCAGCATTTATCACTGATCAATTAATAATTAATATAATAATAATAAAAATAATTACCAATGTGATGGCTTCATTTGAAAGAATTGTTGATGCACAGGCGTGATAATAAAATTGTACACCTGGATTATCTTGACTGATCTGGTGACATTCTGCATATGAATTTATTTTCATTGAAATCATATGAAGATATTTTGCTTCTGAATTTTGTGGTATTAAAAATTCATTCCAGCCAATAAGTCTAACTATTGATCTGGTCAAAATCCTACGGTCTGGTAAATCAATGCTTGAACGTATTGATGAAAAAAAAATTGGTGATTTCAACTACAATAATTAAATTTTATTGAAAAAAATTAAATAATATTTTTTAATTATATTTGATTCAATTTTTTAACATACTTTAAGAATGGCAATGTCATTAATCCAGTAATTTCTAGCTGAATAATCTTCATGATAAATAATAAAACTTATTTCATGAATAGAACTTGATGGTTCATCAGAAAATATACTCGTTGATCCAATTAAAACTTGAAGATTTCCTGTTACCACCATTGGCTCATGTACAATACAACTGGCACTTGTTAAAATATGGGAAGGTGTAATGATACTTGACAACAAACAATAAAAAAACAATTTATTACTAAATATTTATATTATTAAAATTAATATAAAAACATACCTTCCACCACAAATATGATGGCCTCGATGTCGTACACTAGCATAGTGTGGATAATCTTCAATTCTTATTCTTGTACCACCTATTAATTTTTCAGCATTTTTTGCAAGACCCATTGCTAAATGAAAAAATATAAATACTTTATTTTTCAGTATCTTAAATTTATGGAATTTATTTTCATTCAATTGTAAATATATTATACTTACAGAAAATACTGAGAGACAAACATATCATCCATATTGTAGTCGTCATTTTTATATTACACGAATGAATAATAATTTTTTTATTCTAACGATATTCAACTTTTTTGCCAACTTTATTGCCAAGGTTCGTATCACTGAACAAATATTTCATTAGGCTATAGATAAATCACATTTTAATTTTATATTCATATTATCAAAAACAAAAAAAAAAATAAACGACGAAAAATTATTCCCCCAGTAAGAGAGTAAGATAAGATAATCCTCATCATAATTTATGATTTTAAAAACCCAGTAATATTATATGGCAATTGTCTATTTAAAAAAAAAGTTGAATATTAATATTTCAAATGTGAAACTTTTTATTTAGACATGCATTATCAATATCACTTACCCAATTAAAGTTCTTTAATCACATGAAAGTACAAATTGTGCATAGATTGTCATCAAAGTACAATAGAAATTTTCATTTTTAAAATTTGATTGTCCTAAAACAATAAACCATTAATTTAATAATAAAACAAAGAACTAAAGACAATGTTGTTTAATTATCAACAATTTCAAAAACTCGAATAATTAACAGTATTAAAAGGTTCAAAGCATGGGATTATTTATCCCGCCCTGAGAATATTTTTTTTTTTTTTTTTAACTACGTGAACTTGTCTGCGCATCATACGTCATTTTGTTGTTTTGTTTTGAAGTGTCCAACTGTCCAACTAAGTGCTAACCTTAAATGAACCAACACCGGCTGATTGTTGACACATAAAAAGTTCTTGTTAAACTTAATCCTCAATAAATTATTATAAATAATAATATAAACTCAAAATAAATATTTATCATTATGTTTTATCATGTAAGTACTGAATCAATGATCATCAGTAGCAATTATATAAAATAATTTATGTGTTATGTAAATTACCTTAAGATATCATTGGAGCATGAGATCCTCCTTCATCCTCGTTATTTTGGACCTCAATTGTTGGACACAGTTAAACAAAAATTATACACAGAAGTTGAAGGCACCTGTACTGGAAAGTAAGTAAATAAATTATTAGTTTAATAAAAATAAATAAACATTGTCAATAAGTTTAGAAAAAAATGAAATTAAACCTGATATTTTGATCATTAGATATGGCTTTGTTGTTGCTGTAACAACAATTGACAATATTGGCGCAGGTATAATTCAGCCAGGTCAAGGTTTTGTTGTTTATCCAGTAAAATACAAAGCAATTGTATTTAGACCATTTAAAGGTGAAGTTCTAGATGCTGTTGTAACACAAGTTAACAAAGTTGGCATGTTTGCTGAAATTGGACCATTATCATGTTTCATTTCCCATCATTCAATCCCAGAAGATATGCAATTTTGTCCTAATGTTAGTCCACCATGCTACAAATCAAAAGAAGAAGAAGTTGTTATACAAGCTGATGATGAAATAAGACTTAAAATTGTTGGTACTCGTGTTGATGCAACTGGTATATTTGCCATTGGTACTTTGATGGATGACTATCTTGGATTAAATTGTTAATAAATATACAGTAATTATAGTTTTTCAAAATTTTATAATTAATAAATTAATTTAATAATACAACAACGTTGTTTTTTTATTATTACAGTGGTTTTTAATTCATTTATTTATTAAATATACCTACACTTCAAAAGTGAGAAACAAAAAATAAACAATATTATTTCTAATAATTTTTAGTTTATTATTAAATGATTTTTAGATAAATTATATTCTCATTATTTCAATTCACTAAGTTTTTTTTAAAAATATTATTATCAGTTGTTTGAAGAAAAAAAAATAAAATGATGAGAATTAATTTATATAAATTTTTTCATCTTTTAATTAGCTAAATGAAAAAATTTTGTTTGTTTTTTGTTTATTCTGCTCTTTGCTCTTGCATATCTCATTTTTTGGTGATAATTATTTAGGATTTTAATTTAATGATAATTAAAAAAAAATCCTAAGAAGATTTACCAAACTTATGCTGTTAATTTTGCAGCAATTCCAGCTTTATCCTTTTCACATTCTCTCTCTTCATCTGGCATCATTTTATCAGCAACATGTTTATAAACAAGACCATCTTTTCCAACATGATATGTTGAAAAACCATCATACCATCTGAAATAATTTATCAAAATAATATTTAATATTAAATAAAAAATTATCAAAATAATATGTACTTATTATGATAACTTACGTTTCAAGCTCACTGATACTTTCATTGATTTTTGTTATTTTAAATTTCCAAATATTAGTAACAACTTTAAGTCCAGAAAGACCTCTAACACGCCATCTGACCTTAACAGTATTATCCTCAGGATGCATTGTTATTTTGAATACATCAAATTTAACATATGCATACATCAAATGTCCCAATGATCTCATCCAAAGTACTTGTTTAATATATCCATTTAGACCCCTATAATTAAATAAATAAATAATTATTAATTATAAATTATAATACATCTCAAATAGATCAATTATTTTTAATTACTTTGATGATACTCCTCTGACATTATTTATAAATTCAACATCACGATGATAAATACGATAATCAAGTGATGCAGCAAAAAATGTTGGTAGCTAAAATAAACATTTATTATTAATAAATAATTAATATTTATAAATTTATTTATATTTTAAACTTACATCATTACTTAATATGTCATAAACATGTTTCAACTGTTCTTTTGTTGGTCCAGTACGATCAGTATCAGTATTATTATCACTTACAATTTTATCTTCAACATTTGCTTGTATATTTTCTTTAACTTTAGGAACTTCTACTGAGTATAATCTTACAGGATGTCGATTAATACCAAATGACAATGTTTTTTGTAATATACCAGAAGATCCATCATCAATTTTAAGATTGGAAAAATTCAATTTATCATACTGCAAAAATAAAAACAAAATATTAGGACATTTTTTTCATTACAAATTAATAATTAATTATTATTTATCAAAATAAAATTCATATAATTTTTATTTATAAGGATTATGTAAGATAAAATGTTGGGGTTATGTATGTCTATATTATTATATTTAAAATTGAATTTTAAAAATGATTATCCAATTGACAGCATGTGTCAAATGAATAAATAACATTGATAGGTGTTTACGAATAAGTTAATGATATTTAATATTGTTAGTGACATATTTTTCAAATAATTTACAACCTTTTGTAATAATGATGATGATTTTTTGATGTGTTTTGTTAGCCGGCGATCAAGTTGCATCACCTGGTTTATTGTACCCACGAGTGATGACAACTTGCTTGGTACTGCTCTGATACAAAGAGACATTATAAACAATTAACAAAAATTAAACACTTGTTAATATATCGATTATAAAATTAACTATTATTTATATCCTAATTATTGTTCGCTATAATATTCGATCAATTTTGTCTAACTTATTTAAGGATTATTTTTCAGAGGCAACCATTTTTTTTCTTTTTTTTTCAAGAGTCTACCAACATGCCGAGAGACCATGCGACTACTGCGCTCAAATGTATTTTTATTATTATTATTTTTTGATTATTTAAAAAAAAAATTAAGCAATAATTTATAAACATACATTTATTAACGAAACACTGCAACGATTACATTCAATATATATCGAGAAAATTTAATTGATATATACTTCATTTTATTGTTCTCACACAGAATAACAATTTTATTTGAAATTTTATATTTTTTATTTATAAAATAAGTATATTTTATATTTTTTTAATATTATAAATAAATGTTTATCTAAACACGCCCGATTATATATATATTTGTATTTAATTTCAAAAAATAATTCAAAAAATAATTCAAAAAATGCAAGAGAGCAGTTATCAAGTCTTGACTCACTGGTAAATAAATATGTAAAAAAAAATAAAATGAACTAAATTAGAAATTATTAGGTTCAATTATGATGATAATTTTAAATGCCATCGATTAGCTACTGCTCATTTGACTATATATATTTTTTTAAATTAGATAAATCATTCCTTTTTGTTCGGTTTCTTTCTTTTCTTAATTTGAATTTTGAAAGCGGAAGTACTGTAGATTAATTAATTAATTGATTAGTTATATATAGTAAGCAATGAGAAGTATTAATTATGAAGTGAAATTTATTAAATAGCTTCATAAGCCATGTCAATTGGTGGTCTTGTTGATGGACCATTTAAAAATTCTTCCAATTCATCACGACGACGTTCTTCATCATTTTTCGTTCGATTACTTGTTTTTTTTTTTCGTTTATCATTTTTATCACCTTTATCTTTATCCTTGTCTTTATTTTTTTTCTTTTTTCGTTTGTCTTTGTCGTCTCCCTGAAAAATAAAATTAATCAATTTATTTATATGAGATAAAAAAACAAAAATAGAATTTTTGTTTTTTGATTGTTATATTATTGATTACCTTGTCTCGATGCTTTTTTTTTTCTTTTAAAACTGGGCTACTTGAATTTGAATTAACTTGACGTATACTAGAACTATCTAAAAGTTCAAGATGAACATTTGAACTAGTTAGACTGACATCTAAACTTTTATCAGATAACTCAAGTTTATCTTTTCTCGTACCAGTACTACAAACATCTTCACCACCTTCTGGACTTTGTCGCCATTTTGAATCTCTACCAGACCATCCATCAAAATTATCAGAGCTGCCATCATGTTGATCATTTTGAATAACAAAATCACCATTTGTTGATAGACGTAATTCATGTTCACTCGATGATATTGAATCTCTTTTATTAAATTCACTTAATTGTTGTTTATTATCATCATGTTTTTTATTTTTTAATTTACATAGTGGATTTTCTGATAGTTTCGGTTCTTCTGTTATATTTTTGGTAGTTTCATCACTCGATGAAAGATCATCCTCATAACCAGCAACGAGTGGATTACCAGTATCATTATCACTCTCACTATCACCACCACCATCACAATTATTTTGACTATTATTTTTTTTTGGTGACACTTGATTATCATCTAAAAATGATCTATCAAGCATACAGTCGTCTGGAACAAAATCTTCAACACTAGCTAATGGTGAATTTATATTTTTTTCATTATTTAAATTAAACTGTTGTTTATCATCTTTTTTTGTTGTAAAAAGTTTTTTAACAATTTTTTTTTGTTGTTTATCTTTTTCACTAGTATCAATTGTAATATTATTACCATCATCATTGTCATCAATATTATCTGCCTTCAAATTTGGTTGACTTGTTGAATTTTTAATATTTTTATCAAAATTATTAACTGGTTCTTTAACAACTGATGGTTCTTTTTTAAAAAAATTTTTTGATTCAAATTGTTTTATTGGAATTGGTGTACCACCACCAATTGGTCCAGATATTGATTTTTTTAATTCAGTTTGACCATAGTTATTTAAATTTGTTGATGAAACATGATGTGTACTTAATGAAGATGTTACATTTGGGACTAGAATTGTTGATGATGTTGAATCAGCAATAACACGTCTTCTGTGTACTAAATTATCAATAAATTTATCATAATCAGCATCTTCACTTTCTTGAAATAAATCAAGTTCTTGACTTGTTAATTGTGTTTCTTCTTCATTTGTATCAAGTTGTTTTAATAATGTTTCACGTTGTAATTGTAAAAATGGTAAATTAAAAAATTTATGCAAAAGTTTTAAGCCAAATCCATTGCGCATTGATGATTCAGCATATCTAGTCTGTTTAAATTTTAAAAAAATTGAATTTGAAGATTATTAATTTAAAAAACAAAAAATATTTATTAAATAATAACTTACTGGAGCAGTTCTATCTGTTAATGATTCAATAAAGTATAAAACTTTGTCAGGATTAATTGTTCTGTGATGTGACATGTCACAATGATTACCCAAAACAATAACTGGTATATTAATTGGTATTTTAGGTAATTCACGTTGTATATAATCAAATGTCCATGTTTTTGTTATATCAAACATAACAATAACACCATTTGTACCTTTATAAACGTCAAGAAATTCAGCATCAAGTGCTGGTTCTTCAATAATACCATCAATAATACCATTATCCATTTTTAAACCATCAACTTTTTTACGTCTTCGTCCACGATCAACAACATCCCATACTTCAACTTTAACAACATCATCAGTTGCTTTATAATTCCATTGTATACTTGCAACTTGTATTTCTTCAGTTGGTATATATTCTTCAACAAATTTTTGTCCCTGAAGACGATGATATAAACATGATTTACCAACATTTCTATCACCCTTTAAAATTATTTTCACTAAAAAAATAACAATTCAATTATTAGGTATGTAGATATATATTTTATTATAAATATAAATAAAACAAATAGGATAATAATGTAATTATTTTTTCTCTATCTTTTACTTACTATTATATTGTACTCCTTTTGCAAATTTTCTTTGTAAATTTGTCGGCATTGATTGATGTGCTGGTCTTGGTGATGATGTACCATCTTGCTTACTAGTTAATCTTTTAAATGCCGAAAACATTTTTCTTTTATTTTTTCATAACACTTTTTATCTTTGACGAAATATATAAATAATTTCAGGTTAATTTTAATTAATAATTATGTTAAATGACATTTTTTAAACGTGTCATTTAACAACATAATTTTATTGAAATAAAAATATAATCAATATAATTGAAAAATAATACAAAGCTGTACAAAGCTTCAAGTTGACAGGTGTCAACTTCGAAACACGTCGATAATGTTTTTTTTTTTTTATATTTGTTAATGAAATTTACCTCTCAATTTATTATTGTTGGCAAGGTGAACAATGTGTCACTTAATATAGCATGATATCAAATTAACAATTGATTAAATTACATGGAGAAAGAAAAAATAAAAAAAAACAGCTGTTCTTTCATTTTGATTTTTGACAGATGAACAACCTTTTCTCTAAGTAGGGGGCAAAAAAGGGGTTTTAATAATAAGAGAGGAGAAAAAAAATAATAATCCTAGAACCGGCGCCACAATCGCTAAACATTACTTTCTTTTAATTATTTCTTTTTTTTTAAAATAATTAAATTACGTACTTGAAAAATATTATTACCATAATCTTATCAATATGATGATGACGAAAATAAAAAAAAACGAATGCCACGTACACGTAAAAATAACAAGATGAACTTTAAAAGAAAAACATCATTGACATATATATATTTTAGTTTTTATTTATTTATTTTTTTTTTACCACCATATGTACATTGATTAAAATATTGTATAAATAAGTCTTTATGTTATTTAATTTTTTTTAGAAAATTTAATTCATTTTTAAAATCGTTTAAAAATTTCTTCAATAAAAAGAAAAAAAAACGTAATTTAGAATACAATAATATTCCAGAAGAAATAAAATATATATAATTTGCAAATAGACAGAGTTAAAAATTTGGTTTTTTTTCTAATTGATTTGATCTAATTAAAAAAAATGATGATATAAAAATTGATTTCTTGTATTTTTTCATTTTCAATTCATTAATCTCCTTGTTTTTTTTTTTTTTTTTGAGTTTTTAAAAAAAAAATCCGGAAGCACAATAATGGAGATTTATATTTAAAACAATATATTGATAAAGTAGAAGATTGTTCGTTAGAATTGATAAAAAAAAAAAAAAAAAAATGTTTGCTTTATTATTTTCTACCATTTTTTCTTGTGTTCATCCATCGATACTCCACCAGGACCAAGTGAAACAATCATCAATAATCCACCAATAACAGAGAGTGTCTGAATAAATTAAATAAATAATATTTATCGTTATAAATAGTATAAATAATATGAATTAAAGATCAATAATGTACCTGGAAAAAGTCATATTTGAGAAAATCTCGTAGTGGTTTATGATCAGGAATAGTCCACCATGCATTGTGGTAAATATTTAATGCACTCAACAATAGTACAAGTAACAATGCACTTAATTTTGTTTTATATCCAATAGTAACAAGTACCATAAGTATACTACCAAGTATATCTTGTAATATTTGTAAAAATGATATCTCAAATCTTATCAATGTTATAAACATAAAGGCAAGTAACACTCTACCAGCAAGTTGTAAATAATTTTTTGGTTTATTATCACCAAGTGTTGGTACACCAGCAAATAATGACCTTCCTTCAACACGTGATTCAGCAAGTACTAATAATAATGCACCAATAAGTGCTAAGTTACGAAATAAAAATTGCATATCCCATAATATACTGTATGCAAATGTTTGTAATGCTACTATAAAAAATAGTATACCACATGCATATGGTACTTTAAAACGTCCAATAACCATAACACAACCACCAAGTTGACCACATAAATTTATTAGTACGAATATTGTTGCTAAAATTGTTCCACAACCCCATGACATATTCATATATTCACGTTGTTCATTCCATTGAAACCACATACGTAAACCATCTTCTAAAAATGTTGCTATTAAACAAACTCTTGCCATTGTTGGCAAAACATGTTTGCCATTGCGAATTACCTAAAAACAAAATATAAAAAAAATTAATAAAAAATATAGTTATTTTATTTAAAATATAAATATCAAATAAAAAAAAAAAATAATAGTTAATTGATAAATTGTTTGAAATATTTTCCTTTTAATATCAACAATGAGATTTTAAATGAAAATAAGTAGGTCAAGTTTATATATATGTTAAAAAAACAATAATTTTAATCGCTCCAAGAAATGTAATTATCAAAATAGATATTTATAAAAATATATAATTACATAAATAATAAAAAATAAATATATATTTTTTATTTTAATTTAAATATGGAAAAATAACACACAAACAGATAACCTAAAATAACTCTTTTTTTTTTTTTTTTTTTTTTAATTTTTGTTTTTTTTTTTAGAAAAAAAATAAAAAAAAAAAAAAAAAAAAAAAAAATTTGGGTTTATAAATAATTGGTAATAATGAGCATAGTCATAATAAAATGGACTTTGCATTGAAATTGAAATTAACCAGATGGTTGATGGTGATGACGTTGACATGACAGTAGCACACCTGTGTATCCCTTAGGTTTTAATGGACTAAATTTTGATGTTTTTTATATTTTTTAAAACCGGTGAAAGTAATGCTCCAAAAATTAAATTAACTATTATTTTTTTATTAAACAAATTAAATTAATTAGCATAAGTGTATTTGTTATTGTTTAATTTAACTTACCTGATCGGCAATTTCTTCAGCTTTCAAGACAATCTTGTGCTGAATCACCATGGTGCTTTATTATTCAAAAAAACTTGATTAAAAAAAAAAATAATACACTACGGTGGCCATCCACACGTCGTGTGTCTGAGTTACTCTTTTTTCAACAATTTTTGCCCTCTCTTCTTGTTTTTTTTTTTCTCTTTTACCAACACTTTTTAAAAGCCGGGACAGAACGACACTTAGGCGGGGAATTTTTACCAATACAAGTTAAAAGTGATTGTAAGTTACGTATATAAAAAAAGTTTTTTTTTCGACATATAATAATTTTAAGAGTGTGTTTGTGATCTTGAAGAGAAACTTTTTTTTTTTTATCAAGTATTAAGTCAAAAATATATCCGTGTGTTTCGCAAACGTCAACTAAAATATTTAATTGTACGAACCTTCACGTGAACAAAAATTTTTTATCTTTTTATTGATTATTATCATTATTTTATGTGTTATTTTTTATTTTGGAGAATACACACACATGTATCATCATCATCATCATCATCATCATCGGAATGATGTGGAGTTTCGGGCTACGCGCAATGAATTACTATGTCATTTCCGGTTTACGTGGTCAACCGCGAAAATAGTTGTATATTTAAAAATATCTAATCATTTGTTAATATATTATTAAAAATGATATAACGGGTTAATAAATTGATGAATGAAAATTAAAAAACATATTTGCATACCCTTTCAAATAAAAATCAATACATATTTGTTAATTTTGGACGAATTTCAATTTTTTTTTTTTATTAATGTTTTTTGTTTTGTCTAATGATTGTTGTCAAGTTCTTGTGACTCATTCTCAATTATTAATTAATTAAACAAAGAGTTAAATAAAAATATCAAATTCAATAATTGATAACGGTTTTCCTTTTAAATTTTTAAATATTATTTTGTTTTCTATCTATTGTTTTTCAAGCGATATTAAGTGTTTATGAAAAATTACGAAACTATATAATAACATTTAATTGTATGCTATTTTTTATTGGCTTGATAATAATTATACTGCGTTGTTGCAAATTGTAGATTAAAAAAAAAAAAAAAATGATAATACAAAACTGAATAGGAGAAAAAAAAAACGGTGGTGAATCCCATGACGTAGTGGATCACCCGATGTTCAATTATGTCATCATCATCAGGCATGAATTAGCGCAAGACCATGCTGATGATACGATGAAATTTTCATAAAAAATTGTCATTTTCTCAATAAAATAATGAGAAAACTATTTTGAAATAAACTTTCAATTAAATTTTAATAATTCTTAAAATATTATTAATATATATTGGCGGGAAAAGTGAGACAAGGCCAATAAACGTTGTTAAAATAGCATTTTTAATAAAAATCTAAGAGATAATATTTTTTTTACTTCTATCTTGGTATGTACTATGTAGAAGATGAGTACGGTCCTGAGAATTTGACGCGTTAACCTGAGTGTGGCGCGCAGTCACGACCGTGATTTCACGTCGGGTGGAGTGATTAAAGTGACGATTGTAATAAAAAAAAAAAAATATATATATGTTATAATATAATAAAGGGATAAAAAATTGTGCCAGTAGTAATTCAATTAACCACCGGATTATTTAAATATTTATTTGTATGTTAAACTTTAAAATTAGAATTGAAGAAAAAATTAAATTATAAATTGACAAATAATATAACAAAGTGTTTTTGGGAAAATTTATATTATCAAAACTTTGGAGTATTTTATTTTTCAATTATTTAGAAATAAAGGTGACAATACACCTGGGGCATGTGGCACTGGGCATTTAAACAATTGTTTTTGGCATACAAACAGGCGTGTCATAGTCGTCAATTTTAGTCGTACCACATTCAATTATCATCTGATTTTGACGTTTGTGTATGACATTTTCTTTTATTTTCCATTTTCTAATTTTCTCTCTTTTTATTTGTCAATATCTCTCTTTAATATTAACTATTATTGTTATCTTTTCATTTATTTTATTCATTCGTTTTTTTTAGTCTCTAAAAAACATCATAGTTTTGTGTGTGAATTTATCTATTTATTTTTATTGACAGATGAATAGTTATTATATTTATTTCAAATTATTATATATTATTTATATTTTAATTTAAATCTCTTATTGACATTCTGAATTTATTCAAGTGCATTTTAAAGGTCAGTTTTTTTTTCAATGATCAATTTATCAAAATATCTATTTGTCAAATTTTTCATTAAAAAAAATACTGTTATTTTATAAATGTAATATTTTATTTTTGACATTATTAATGATTATTATTATTTTTTTTTTTTCAAATTGTAAATAAATAAAAAAGAAAGAGAGATATTTATTTAATTTTTGTAAATAATTTATATATTATTATAAAGGATATTATTAATTTGTCATATTTTTTCCTTTTATAGAGCACAATTTAAAAAAAAAAAAAAAACAAAAAAAAACTAGTCATAATGGAAGAAGTAGGAGCCGAAAAAATAATTGCTGATAAATTAAATAATCATAAAGATAATATGGATAAAAATGGTGATGAATCGCCAGTTCAAAGAGAAAATTCGCCAGTATATCCAGTAAGTCTTATTCATATTTATAATACTTAATTGATTGTTATATTTGTTATTTATTATTTCTTCGGGGTAATGAAAATGATAATGAGCCAATAATTGATAAATATAAAAAACTAATGTTTTTAAATTACAGTCAATATGTAATCAAGCTCCATTTAGTGATGAAGGTGAAGCAATAATTGAACGAGAAATGTGTGACTACAACACTAAGATCACACTTAAAATGGCTAAAAGTGGCAAAGGTCAATAATAAAAAAATGAAATATATATTATCATTTATCATTTTATAAGAATCATGAACTTTGATTATTTTATATTATTTATTACAGCCCCAAGAAGGGTTAGAGTTTACGCTGATGGGATTTATGATTTATTTCATCAAGGCCATGCAAAACAGCTTATGCAAGCTAAAAATATATTTCCAAATGTATATTTAATTGTTGGAGGTAAGTTATAAAATAGATATAATAAAAATATATATTTACTAAATGATTTAATTATTTTTTAAGTGTGTAGTGATGAGCTAACTCATCAGAAAAAAGGTCGAACGGTTATGTATGATCATGAACGTTATGATGCTGTTCGACATTGTCGTTATGTTGATGAAGTCGTTCAAAATGCACCCTGGGAACTTGATGAAGAATATTTAACAAAACACAAGGTAAATGAAATTTAAATTCTTTTAAATTATAAAAAAAACCCTAAATGACAATTTTTTGTGTAAATTATTTATCATGGTAGATGATTCAGTTCTTTTTTTTTTTTTTTTGGTTTATTTATAGCTGTTAATTTAATTTTTTTAGATTGATTTCGTGGCTCATGATGATATACCATATGAGTCAGATGATGCTGAAGATGTGTATGCTTTTATAAAACAAAAAGGCATGTTTGTATCAACACAAAGAACTGTTGGTGTATCTACGTCTGAAATTGTTGCTAGAATTGTCAAAGACTATGATGTATATGTTAGAAGAAATTTAGCACGAGGATACAGTGCAAAAGATTTAAATGTCTCATTTTTAAATGTAAGTTAATTACTAATAAATTAAATATTAATTTATCAATACTTAAAGTAATTATATGTGTTTTGTTTTGTCTCTTTAATTTTATAGGAAAAGAAATTTCGATTACAGAATAAATTTGATGATCTCAAGGACAAAGGCAAACGTGTTTTTGAAAATATTGAAGAAAAACGAGTAGATATGATTTCAAAATGGGAAGAAAAGTCAAGAGACTTTATTGATGCATTTCTATTGTTATTTGGTAGAGAAGGACGTCTGGTAAGAGGGATCCTTATACTCATTATAATCATTTTAGTATCTATCTGGAAATATTATCCATAAAAAATCCTATCAAGAAAGAAAAAATTGAACCAAAAAAAAAGAAAAATAAATTATTTATTTATTATTATTTTTATAAATTTTTAAATATTTATATTATTATTTTTACAATAATAATAATAATACTCATTTTGAAATTATACTAACAATTTTTAATCTAAAAAAAAAAAAAAAAAATAAATAACAAATATATATTTTTGAAAATTTTAAAACTTATTATTTTTATTTAAAAATAAACTTATCAAGATTATTGAAGAAAAATCAAGATAAATTGAAGTATAAAAATATATTTTGATAATTTAAAAAAAATTTAACATATCCCATGTTTAATAATTTATACTTTTCAATGATTTTATATTGCAGTCAACAATGTGGACCGAGAGTAAAGGTAGATTAATGCAAGCCTTATCACCACCAGGAAGTCCAAAACGTGCTGGAAGTCCAAGTGGTAGCAGTACGAGTAGTATTAATGATGATGATCACGCAAGGTTAATACAAAAGTCCATTAAATATCATATCATTCAAAAAAAAAAAATAATAATATCATCGATGATTCATTGTTGATTTTAATTTTTATCATTTATAGACCGCCACCGAAAAAAAATGGAAGATATGAGCTACCACAAACAACAAAACAATATCTCAGTGATGATTATAGTGATGATGATGAGTTGATTCATCATGAAAAGAATAAATGAAAATTTTACAAATCATTAAAAGGAGATTTTAAAAAAAAAAAAAAAGTATAGACAACCGTCCTCGTAAAAATTTTTCATTATCTTGGATTTTATTCAATCAATTATTTGTTATTATTTTTTTTTTTCTTTTTTTCATGAATTATCTCATTTTATTTGATAAGTTAAACAGTGCTTCAGTTTGATTCGCATTATTTTTATTTTTTTTAAGTTTTATTTTTTGAATAACATTTTGTCGGATAGAAAAAAGAGATTTAAAAAAAAAAAGATTCTACAGGTGAGCAAATAATAATATATAGCTGCAATTATTATTATTTTTTTTTTATATATATATTTATAAAATATTTAAAAAAAAAAAAAAGATAATAAAGATTTTTTTTTTTTAGTGAAAACTGTTTTAGAAAATGAAAACCAATAAACTTTTACGATGTTGAATAAAAATAACAATAAAAAGTAATCTCTTTGATAATAATTATAATTAAAGAAATTTTTTCATATTGAAAGGAAAAAGAATTGCAAACTAGTCGTTTATGATGTTTTATGACGAAAAAATAAAGGAAAAAAAAAAAGATATATATAAAAAAAAACTGTTGGGATCTGATAGATTAAATAATTTAAAATAGTAAAAATACAAAACAGATTTTAGTCGTTCGATACTTCATATCATCGAATTGACATTTTCCCAATAGATTAATATTTGCCGAAAAAAAAATTCTCTAAAGTATTAATTATCTCTTACAAAAAAAAAATATTAAAAAAAAAACATCCATGATGAATTATAGGGAACACTTAAAATGACAAAAAAAAAAAAAAAAAAAAAAAAAAAAAAAAACAATTTACGATCATCAGTATATTGTTAATAATGATGAACATAAATTAATTACTCATTTAACGTTATTTATTTATTTATTTATTATTATTTCAATGAATAATTTCATATCATTATTTTATAAATTCTCAGATTTTTTTTCACGTGACTTTTTATAATAATAACTAAATAATTATTCGCCTGATTATACTTAATGTTTTGTCACACGTGTGTGAGTCAACTGACGAAATGTAAAAAAAAAAAGAAAAAAAAAACAAACAAAGATTAGATAATTTTATAATGCTATTTTTCGCTGTTTTTTTTGTTGTTGTTGTGGTCAATTTGTTGATGTTTCTACGTGAATAAAAAATAAATAAAAAATTGTAATTAACTGCAACGGTCTCGGTGAGCTACACAATTGACCAATGGTGCCTATTTTTCATAAAATTAATAGATGATAATAGATGATAAATTTTTATACAGAAAAAAAAATATTGCAAATTATTGCAATTTATTTTTTTCTATGAAAAAAGAAAAAAATAAAAAAAAAAAAAAAAACTAATTAATTATATTATATTATTGAAACGAATTTATATTCAACATCACTTATTTTTTTTAAACTGCAAAATTACAAAAAAAAATTGCCCATGGTTTTTTGAAATATCAATTGTTGCAAAGCTTGGTGATTGTAAAATCAAATAATAATAAAATTTAAATATTATTATTTCATTTTGAAAAATAATTTATGTAAATGCCTGTTAGAAATAATAATAATAATAATTTGATGTAACAAAAATTTAAACCGTGATTGATACTATTAACGAAAAAAAAAACAAAACCGGAGATATGAAATATTGTAAATAGATTGTTTTATTATTTATTATTGTACTGTAAACTTTATAAGAAAAAATGAATTTAAAACAGAAAAATTATTAAGTCAAAATGATAAAATGAATATGCGTTTCTGAACTTTAATGAAAATAAATACGAATTATAAAATTTGGTTTTAAATTATTAATTATTTATTTCTACAACTATTGCCATAATAATTAAAATTAAAAATTAGAAATTTTATTGATTGGAATGACTGTGATAGAACTATTCACAATATATACAATCAAAAACTTGGAAGTTGTAATTTTTTATAAATTTGATAAGCTAAGGTATCATAGGTTTTTGCATTTGAATTTTGTTTTTTTTCAACAAAAAAACAAGCAAGGATTAATATTTACTAAAATATACAATGAAAAATATATATATATATGTATGTTTGAATATTAGAAATGTTTAGAAAAAAATAACGATACCAACAGAGGCAGCGGCCATCATCAAAAAAATTTATCTAAAAGCGTTGCACAGGTGGCGTTTAATCGCCACTATTTTTTCTCTCTCTCAATCATTATTTATACCCATCCAACAAACAGAGACAAAAATAAAAACAAACAAAAAATAATAAAAATTATATTTATATGGCAGCCCTGACAATTTGTTAGAGTTGGCCTGCGTATTCATGACTCATTGCGTCTCTCTTTTTTCCCTCTAACAAGAACTAAATTTTTTTTTTTTTATAAAAAAATACCTCTTTCCCCTACGACAATTGACAAGACCAATAAATAAAAAAAAAAAATTAAAATAATTTGTGATCTGTGTAAAAATCAAGACAAAGATTAAATTTATCTGAGTGTATTTTTGTGCATCTCAAAGACAAAGAGATAATAAATAAATAAAAAAAAATTTTATTAAAAAATAAACCGATAATAATAATATTACTGTATTTGTTGTGTGTGTTTTCATATGTGTATGACGGCAATATACAATCAACAAATTCTTGCGGTTTTCCTGTTTGATGACCGTTAGATAAACAATTTTAAAACAATGCATAGTGTTAATAATATATTAATTAATGAGAGTCAATAAGTGGGTAAGAGTGTAAATTCATTAATAAAAATAAATTAATCATTCAAATAAATGAGTATACATTTTATATATAACATTTTAACGAGTTTAATTTTGGTGAAATTTTGCGAAAATAAATCTCAATAGTTATGAGTGAGTGTGTGTGTATGTCATGTATATTTTGTGTTAGTAAATACATATATGTAACCGTTGAGTTTCCCACGATGTTGACCATTTGTTAATTATTTATTTAAAAAAAAAATATATATAGGCATATATATTTATATCATTTGTTTTAATTATAATTATTTTCATTACTCTGTGGCAGGGACGTATGTTAAATACATATACATATTGCATCTCGATGTTGTAACAATAATAAGAAAAAATAAATAAATAAATAAATTAAAAAACAACCAAAATGGAAGAGCAAAGCGTTCAATGCAGTATCACCGATATAAATAGTGAAGAGCCAGCAAAGATTGAAGGTAATTTATTTTTTTTTTTCATTGAAAAAACAAAAAAAATGATAATTATAATTTACACGCATTTTTATGATTATCATTTCGACATGTTAATTTACCATTATGAGAATAATAAATTAAAATTAAATATTATTTCTGAGACTAATTTTAAACTGTATTTATTTTCATAATGATCATGACGTTTATTGTGTTATCAATTAATAAATTTTTTAAAAAAAGTTCTATATTTACTTTGTTGATTAATTAAGGAAAATATATTTTTATTTTATGACCTTGAATTGAGTGACAATGATCACAATGAATAAACCCCAAAAATTATTATTCCTAAATTGACATATATTTTTTTTCATAATAAAATTCACACACGTGTCCTTGACATATTCAAATTGAAAATAAATGATCAACAAAAAAGAAATAAAATAATTTAGTTTAGTTAGAGTAAATAGAAGAGAAAAAAAAATGAACCTAAGGACTTTTTAGTTTTTTTTGAATGCTTTAATTACTAATTTTGTGAAAACATTGGGTATTGATTTTAAACTAATTTATTTTACAGTATCACAATCAGATCTGTTGATACAACGTAAAAACCGTATATGTTTAATTGGTGATATCAGAAATAATTCATTGATTAATGCTGCTGCACAAAAATTTGGAGTACCTGTATTAACATCTGATACTGGTATTGAATACACTGGTGATGATAAAGTATATTGTACATATTTTGTACTACAATCATTCGATGGAAGTGTTTATGAAGCTCTTCCAAAAAAATCTCACAGGTAAATTTTTTAATTCAATAAATAAAATACATGCACTTTAAAAAAATATTATATATAAATAATTGTGAATTAATTTATATAATTAATAGAATACTTGGACCAACTGCTTTATTACAATTAGCAAATAGAGGAGATGCACTTCCACGAATACACCGGCCAATGTATTCAATATCATTGCTTGGAAAAGTTATTGTATTTACAGGTTTTAGAAATAAATCTGAACTGGTAAATTAAATTTTAAATATTATAAATAAATAATTTAATATTTAATTTGAATGCTAATTATTTTATTTATTAATTTTTTGTTATTTAGTCATCATTGGTCCATAAAATTCATGGCATGGGAGGAAGCATTAAAAATGAAATGAGTGAACGAGTTACACATTTAATTGCAAATTGTTATGCTAGCGATGATAAATATAAATATGCTCTCATATTTAAATTATCAATAATGTCAAAAAATTGGATAGATCAATTGTGGGAAGAACGTGATAATCCAATAATATTTGGAGACAATGAAGCAATTACTTCTCGTAATAAACTGCCATTATTTTTCAATTCAAAAATATGCTTTTTTGGTTTTCCTGAAGAAGAAAAAATTCATATGGTTGAAGTACTTGAGCAACAAGGTGGTACTCCAATTGACATAAATGGCCCAGAGTGCACACATGTTGTAAGTTATTGTTTTATCTATCAATTTTATACTATCTAAATGAATTTTATTGTAGTTTTTTGTTTATTTTTTTTTTTTCTAAATAATTTCTAAATTTCTTTAGATTAATCATTTAGAGAATAACAACCAGGCCATTGACGAGCTTAATTGTGACAAACAATGCTGTTTACATCCTCATGAATTACTTGAATTATTAAAAAATAAATATGATTTTAAAATTATGAAATTTCCTAATAACAGTAATATTTTAATATTAAAAAAAAATAATTATAAAGTTAATACTAATGATACTTTTAATGACAACACACTACCAGGTATATCAACAAGCATTGACAGCTTTGAAAATTCAAGTAAAGATTCAGCAATATGTATGGATTTTACCAATGAATTATCCTATAAAAATTCCACACCAATATCAAATAATTCAAAGAAAAAATTAACTATCAATGATATAAACTATTCTGACATTTCCAAAAATAAATTATCATTATTGAGTTCAAATAAAATTGCAAAATCCCGTTGTTATAATAAATGGAAAAAATCAAAGACAATTAAATTAAATCAATTTAAAAAAAATGAATATCATTCACAATCTGATTTATCATTTAATAATAACAATGAGTCTTTATATTTACTAAATAAATCACCAATAACTTCGCATAAATATCAATGTTTATCAAAAAATTTATCAAAATCATTTACTTCAATTCTAAGTGATATTAATGATTTATTTAAATTCAATAATAATTCATCGATAATTACAAAATCAAATTTATCAGATTTAACATTAGATAATAATAGTTTTCATGAGGATCATAAATTCATTGTTAATTCGATGAATACAAAATTAAACAATCTAAAATGAGAATTTTTTTTTTTTTTTATTTTCTTCGTGTTTTAAAGGGTTTTCATGTGTCCAGCTGATTTTTTTATTTTATTTTTTTTTTGTAAATTTATAATTGTTAAGGGCATGTGGTCCAGGATAAAAAAAATGTGATCGTCTACATTGTGATTGTTGTTGGTGATAAGTGACAGTATTTAAAATATGTATTGATTATTTATTTTTTATTTTTAAAGGTTGTCGATGAATCTAATTCAAATATACTACAAGAATTGGGAAAAATGGATGTTGTTAAGGGTGATTCAGTGCCACCGGGTTGTCGAAGACGTGCACAAATTGTTAAGGCTGAATGGTTTTGGACATCTGTGCAAAACCAAGACATTGCTCATGAGAGAGATTACAAAATTGTAAGTTAAAAAAATAATATATTTGTTTTATTGTCTAATTGATGTTATTGAATATGATTGAGAGTTTAATTTTGTTGATTTATAGAATTTGGAATCAGTTATGTCACCTAGTGCATTTGCTAGAAGAGATAGCCAACAAACATCAACACCAACATCAGCATCAACAAAAAGAAAACGTAAACGTTTTCCAGAAAATATTGTTAGTTTAATTCAAAATGCTGAATCACCAACTGTTTATAAAAGAAGATCAAGTATAAGTGATGCTGGGTTTTTGAGTGTTAGTGGAAGTTTTTTGGATGCTACTGCGAGTCCAGACAAACATGCACTTGACGGTAAGATTTTAAACAGCAATAATTAACAATGTAAATGTTCTTCCTTCTGCTTATGGTCCTGATAAATTACACAATTAATTTGCAAAACAAATTAATTAAAAAAGCTTATTTTTAATGTTGATTGAGCTTTTGTTTATTTTTGACTAAAAAATTATAACTCGGAACATACGTGAAGGAAGAGTAAAAATTAAAAATGAAATGAATTTTTTTTAATATAAACAGATATTCCAGAAGTTGAAGCGGCAAATACAGGACAAAAAAAAGACAAGCCACGGCGATATCCAGTTTTCTTAGAACTTCTTAATACCGAAAAAAATTATGTTGAAATTCTCAATGCAATAATAACGGTAATAAAATAATTTATTAAGTATTTTTAATTTAATTAAATAATAATTAAATTTGACTATTATATTTTATAGTTTCAAAAACAATTGGATGATTTGATTGATACACCAGGCGAATTGATAAATGCAACAGAACGTAAATTAATATTTGGTAATGTATCAATAATTCATGATACTCATAAAAAAATGTTGGAAGAATTTAAACATCATTGTACAAATTGGAAAGATGATACAAGTATTGGAGCAATATATTTATCACATTTACCCGGATTAGTTAAAGTATATCCACCGTATATAAATTTTTTATCAAACGCATATGAAACATTAAAAAAATTAGATGCAGAAAGACCAAGATTTCATGCATTTTTAAAAATATGTCAATCAAAACCACAAAGTCAAAGACAACCACTACATGAATTATTATTGCGTCCATTTCAAAGATTAGGATCAACAATATTATTACTTGAAGAAATACATCGTCATACTGATGTTAATAATCCTGATCATAGCTCACTTAAATTAGCAATTGAAGGATTAAAAAAAGCAACATCACATGTTGATGAAGATAAAAGAAAAACTGAAGAACAAGTATCGATATTTTGTATATTTAATGATATTGATAATTGTCCAGCATATTTAGTATCATCACATCGTTCATTTATTGATAAATATGAAGTTATAGATTTAAATAAAGACTTGACTGGACGTGGTACTCATTTAACATTATTTTTATTTTCCGATACATTAGAAATATGTAAAAAAAAATCAAAATTTAATTCACTTAAAAGTCCAAATATGATGAATGGTTCAAATATTGTCAATGGCTCAAATACAATGACAAAACATAATCAAGAAAAACTTTATAGACATGTTGAAATGTTATCATTAAGAGATGTTAAAAAAGTTTTTGACATACAAGAAACTGAAGGTAATTTATTAACTTATTAATGTATCTATTGAGCCTACATTTAAATTCTAATTTTTTTTGTTTTAGGATGTTCAAATGTTTTTGCTTTAAAAGTTAGAAGTAATCAGGAAATTAAAGAAAAATTATTTTCATTTGCAATGACTGATGAAAGAAGTAATAAGACAAATTTTCTTAAATCTTTGTGTCGACAAATGGCAAATACAATTTGCATAGCTGACGCAGTAAGTTTTTTTTGGTTTTATATTAATTTAATAATTCTAAATAATTATCAAATATTTATTTATATTTTTTTTTTTTTTCAACAGGATATATTTTTAATTTCATTACATTCAAGTGATTTGAAAATTGACACGAGTGAAGTTGCAACGGGGACACTTGGTAAAGCATTTAAGTGAGTACCAAAATAATTATTTAAAAATTTAGCTCTAAGAAAAGAATCAATGCGTCATTGAGAAGATGAAAGATCGGTTCGAGTTAAAATTTTACATGGCCAATGTTGACTTTATTTTTCGTATTGACTACGAAATAATAATACTAGAAAATATCATGTTAAAATTTTTTTACAGGAGTCTATTTCATAATTTTTATCTGGAGTATATGGATCCGTATGTGTTCCGATTGATCTATTATTGATTAACTCATTTATTATCTAATCAAAATAATTTATTTGTAGCCATTAAAGCATGATTTTAATATGAAAAAAAAAAAACAACAATAATTAAATATTCACAGCTATAAAAGCACTATAAAAACAAACTGTTTTCTTTTAGATAAAAAAATATTTACACGAGTTGTTTTGCTTTTTAATATATTTATATTTTAATTTTTTTTTTTTTGTTGAAAAGTTAAACAGCTATGATATTTGTATTAATAAAATTAATTGACCGGTTGTTTTATTATATTAATTATCTTTTTTTTTTTTTAATTTCATAAAGATTTGCTACGAAAACTAAAAAAAATCTTACAAGAGCACTGAGTATCAACAAAACACCGAGTAAGTTAAAAAGAGCAATGTCGACAATGATGTCTCCATTTGGTTCAACAACAAGTTTATCGCACTCGACAAGTTTGACACCAATTAGTGGACTTGCTGGGATGCGATTGGCAAGTTGCAACAACATGAACGTTAGTTAATGTTTTTTTCAAATAATTTATTTAATATCCTGATACAAAAAAAATTCTCTTCCTCATTTTAGTTTATATCACTTTCTAATAATTTTATAGCTTCTCACTTGTTGCTAATAAATCCTAGACATTTAACTATTTTTTTTCTACTCTTCTGCTTTAAATATTTAATTAATATAAATTAATTTGACGATATCATCCTCTTCATTGTCATGCTGAAAATAGTTTGAGGAAAAATATCGTCAAGAAACACGTGAGTATTATCTTTCTTCTTCTACTTATTATTATTTTTTATCTTTTCATTTGCCTAATTTTCGTGTTAAATTAAATAATAGATAATTTTATGTATTTATGATTATTTAATTTGACTGTTAATTTGTTTATACAGGAATTGGCGAAAGGAGAAACGGATTCACCGTCATCACGAGATAAAGTCTTGGTTGCACCAATGTCAGTTCAACCAACGAGGAAGGCTAAATGTGGTACTCTCAGTATGGCCTCATTACGAAGGTTATAAATTTATAATTTTTTATTTCATTGCAAGTTGTCACCAAGATAAATCATCAACTAATTTAACCCGACTTGGCTTGTTTTTAAAAAAAAGGAAAAAAAAATTATTTGGCAAAGTTTGACGAAAAAAAAGAAAAACAATACTTTTTTTATTGCGTTTATTTGTGCCGATGAAAACAAACGTATAATCAATTTACGTCTTGGCTTATGAATTTTTGTTTTTTTTTTTAATTATACTTATTGTTATTGTCTTACATGTGAGGTTTCAACTATCACCTGTATCGTCTAAATTATTATTTACAAAATAATCTAAACTCGAAAAACAAAAAAAAAAAAAAATATATACACGTAGTGCCTTATATGTGTAATCATATATACATTTATTATTTTTTTTTTTCCCTTTCGTTATAATTCATAGATTATGATGCTAAAAATAAGCTAACGAGACTGCAACCATATGTGCAACTAAAAAAACAAAATCATAATCATCTTTGATTTATATAATAACTGCGTAATTAAAAAAAAAACCGCTTCATTGACTCATTTAAAAAAAGAAACTATTTTCAAAAACTTTTATTTTCTTTAAATTTTATTTCTATAGAAACTTTTCCGAAGAGGCGATTAAGGATAAAAATAACGCTTAAAATATAAAAAATATTTTTTAGTTGATAGAAAAATTATAAAAAAATAATTTTTAAATATTAATTTTTACGAAAAAAAAAAAAAAAAAAAAAAAAATAAAAAAAAAAAAAAAAAAAAAAAAAATAAAATAAAAAATAATTTTAAACGATAAATAAGATTGAAATTATTGAATTTTTTTTTTTTTTTTTTATATATAAATTATTATTTAATAC